>JZLH01S0604109.1:16604-36332 GCA_001188425.1 Eucidaris tribuloides | reverse complement strand
CACTTACTTTACGTGCGAACGTTGTGCGTGGGCACTGACGCTGCGCCCCTTCGCGGCAAGAACGCCCGAACTTTGGCACACTTATTTCTTATTTTGGCATCGTTTTGACGGAAACATCGTAATCTTTGGTCTATTTTGAAGAGACTAACCGAGGGAAATTAGAATTTACAGAGGCGTTTTGAAGGAATTTGTTCAATGAGTCCGTAGATGTATACACGTCCGTAGTGTACTATGCATGACGGCCGTGAATGAACGCTGTGTATGTACCAGTGTACGTGTGCAGCGACCGTGGTATGCGTGTTATACATGTATATTGTGTCGAGCGTGGAATGATAACGATTCGTTGATTACAAAATCCTCCGGTTTCTCTCTAGATTTGCGGTGCTTAAATTGATATGTATTGACATGAAGGTAAAAGTGAGATTTCGCTAAATGTATTCTTCACAGACTTTAATTGCGTGTAGAATTTGCATGTTTTTGCAGCTTGGAATTACAAGTTTGAAATGGAGCCCATTATGCCAGTCGGTCGTGACTGCTATGTCTAACGTTATGTGTATGCAGTCATGATATGCTGTGAACGTAAATTACGAGTTCGAGCGAGCTCGTCTAGAACACAGTGCATAGGCAAAACGTGAGCTATAGCTCGTCACAACCAACAGGCATAATAGAATTTCCACATCAAACCCCAGCTGCAAGGTCCAAGCCAGATTTCACACCCAAGAATCAAGCATGTGAAGCATACAAATCTCACTCTTACTTGTGTGGTCTATGTCCCATTCCTACAACAAGAATAAGCCTATACTATTTTACATCGAATTACCCTTTCACTTCTTTCACGTAAAAGTTATACCAAATTCCTGGTTCCTCCAGTGTTAGGCCTATAATCAACATTATATATTTTTTTACCCGAATGGGAAGCCTTGATTCGTATGACAACGAGATAATAAAGTTTGTTCTACACGAGCTTTACTATGCATAACGTGTGCGTTGCAAGGGTACACGGGCATGCGAAATCCACGCATAAAACGGCTGAAATTTATCTAATAGGAGCGGTGACCTTGCTCGGGCTGGTGTGAAATTTGATATCGGATTTCACGATCGGCGTCAAAGATACCCTGTTCGGGAGGCTGAGGCAAATCCCTCGAACGGGAGGTTTGATCTCACTGTTCAGGGCTTCATCTTTAGACCTTATGAAAGACTAAATTTATGGGGAGTCATGAAGCTCACCTTGTTTTAAATGGAAATATTGTTATACGATGTCTTTAATATTCTGTTGGTAACACAATTAGTGTGAAAGCTCAAGAAAAGTGTTTGTGAATCATATTTTCAAGAGACAGAGATTTGGCTTATAACTTGTATCACCATGGATTGATTCATTCCTGGAATCAAATTTTTAGGGTCAAAGGTCACAAATAACTTTGTGTACAATGCAGACAATGCGTTTTATTTGCTACAGTGTCTCAAGTATAGATTGGGTTTCATGAATTTTGGATATAGAGAGATGCATCGATTAAATTAAATTTTTGGGTCGGAAAGATCGAATGCCATACATGTTGTTAATAAAGATAGAGCAATTAATACAATATGTACTTCAAGATTTCAAGAAGAAGTTAATGCACTTTTGTGTAAATTGTATGGTTAATTTAGGGTCAAAGAGCAAAATGGTTTTGTCTTAGCAGGCATCCATAGACAGATGAGCCAATTAAATTTTGGAGTTATTAATATCAAAGGTCACTGGAGGTGAATGCAAGACTAGGGATCCGAATGGCATTGGTTGTCCGTCCGTCACAATGTTACAATTTACCTGCAAGACTCTCTTATGACAGATAACTTGGCACATTTGTCCAATGGCAACCAAACTTCTGTGGTAGATGCACTAGGTATACCATCACTTGTAGTGTGGTGAAGGGTCACATGGTAAGGTGGCAAAGGGCATTTTACCTCAAGGTTACAGTTTTATTAACAATGACTCTTTTTGTGTCACCAAATTTGGGTATAGGGATTAAAATTTACTTGCGGAAACATTTGTGAATAACTGGGTTGGACGATCTTGGCTATTGAATTGCCTGTTTGCTCACCTGAGGCCAAAAAAATTGATAGGAATGATCTGTACGCGAAGTCAATTCAAAATACTTAATATATTAATTAATAATTAATAATTGGATACCCCCCCCAAGCAAGGGCTAGCTGCCCTCAAAAGTTCATATATTTCAAATACAGCAAAGTATATTGAAGCAATCTTTTGATGCGCATGTGACATGATGGTGAATTGGGCACCAGAAGGGGAACAGACACATTGGCGGTGGTACCAAAGCGGTAAAAATACGTCTCTATAAAAGCAAATGGTCTGACTTTGAACCAAACTTTTCAAATCGTGTGCATGGTAGGTGAATGCAAAGATATTGAAATGGCTTTGTGTTACCTCATTGGTGCCTGATATTGTGAAAATTCTACCAATTCCAAATCATTTCTGCAACATTAATTCTGTTTAGAAAGTAAAGTCAGCTAAATACTGAACATCAAGTGTAATACTGTGTTTCCTCCTTTGCTTCTACTTCTCTAGCTGTTCCAAATGAACCAACAAATCTTGAGGTGACAGCACAGAGTTCATCTACGATTCTTGCTTCCTGGGGTCTGCCAAGCGAGACTGGTCAATTTATCATCCATATTCACTGAAGTATCGCCTCAGATATGCCTCTGAATATGACCCAGACAACTGGATCGAGGTACAAACTTTTTTGTGACACAGCAGTATGTGGGGGAAATCATTATATAGTAAAACCAGGCACTCACAGATTTTCACTTTTTTAACCCTGTGTTAACTGGGGGAATGGGCATGGTCAAATAATACCTCCCTCTTCAACAAATTTTGCGACTAATCTGACACGCAAAATGTTTTGACAGCATCACTCACTGGATTTTTACTTTCAGGTCTTGCGCATAAATTGAGATCGTTTTCACGAAAACTGAACCAATCATTAAAACATGCATGTGGGCCCCAAAACTGCTCAAAACGTGATTTGTGGTGTGCAAAATCAATGCAAATTGTGCTTTAAATATGCATGTTTCCAGTTTCATTGGCTGCAATTAATGTATTTTAGCATAATCACTTTCAGATTTTCACTCGCCGAATGAAACTTTTACTTGCCTGAAAATAGCACTCAAAAAATAAACAAAAATTCTCAGTAATTTGACCATTATAATGCCTTTTTGTAGAATGGGACATTTGTTATTTTGTTTCTGTGGGTTGCAAAAGAAAGGTGTGATTTATTTATGAATTTAAAAGTCATAGAATTAAGTACAATGAACAAAACGTTGAAATTTAGTATTAACTGAATACAAAATTTAAACCATACGGGGAAACCGTGTTATTACGAGTACGCAGTAACCATGACAATTACCTTGTCATATCAGATTTCTCACTATATCAGAGATGAAAAAAAAAGAAATATTAAGAGTTGGGACTGACAAAAAACACCCTGTTATAAGAGGATTTGGGTATATTTGACGTTTATTTGTAACAGGTTACTACTGTGCTTTGTTCATTTTTGGTAAGAGTTTTGCTCATTTCTTGATCTAAATTTTACTTCCCCAATATGAAATTCTACTTGCCTCGTGCAAGCGGGCAAGTGCTAGTGTTGAGCCCTGATGTACATGTACGTCTCTCTAAAAACATCACATTGACTTGAACTTTTGTTCAATTTTCTGCTGCCTTTACATTGATTTGTCCAGGTGTCACCTATTCCTCCTGGCCGTTATGGTGGCCAGTACACTATCTCCTCTCTGGAATCTTACAATGGGTATAAGGTCCAAGTAGCCAGTCTATTCAGTACGAATTCAGTCAGAGAGTGGAGTGAATGGTCTGTGGTGGCTACAACAACTACGCATGAAGGCAGTAAGTTATTCACCTTGCTATTCTCATATGACCTCAATATGATCGTCTATCTGATAAACACAAACTTGCAGGAATATCATAAGGGGTTAAAAAAATCAGATAGGATGAGATACTGCATTACATCAATACTTGGCTCGATAATTGTGGGTGTATCAGGTCTTCACAAGAAGTATAGTACAGTTAGCTCAAACTTTCAGGCCGTAGCACCAAAATGCTTCAGGGTATAATTATTCTAGATTTATATAAGTGAAGGAAGCAGCCAGTTTATTGTTGAGCCCACCGAGGTGGAGGGAGACTAAGGGATTACTTTGGCATCTGTGCGTCCGTCCGGTGTCCGTTCTGATGCTTACATAAACTTGAATAACTACTAAAATGCTCCAATTTCAATTAAACTTGGATGGAAGATCGATCATATAGACTTTCAAATTAAAAAGTAATGTTATTTTTTTTATTGAGTTTCTATTATGGTCCATAACTGTGCCCTCATTCGTGCAATTGTGACCAAACTTGGATGGTAGATGTCTCATACGGAGCTAAAGGTCACCAAAAGGTCAAACGTCACCAGCTGGGGTAAATGACCTTTTTGAGCCCAATGTTAATTTTCTGAACAAATTTCTATGTACACAAAATTGGGCAAGACACATTTTGGCAATCGCCCTGTTGGTGCTCCAGGCAATTGGGATTAACTCAGTTCTCTGCAGGGCCCTTTCTGTACTTGTACATTATGATGAAGAAGAAATCCTTAAAAAATATGAGCTATATCTTGTTGAGATTCAGATGAAGCATGCATCATTTGAATAGACTATAGGACATCAGAGTTGGCAGTTTACTTTGTGTGAAAAGTACTGAATATATCTTGTTCAGGTGTAATACCTGTGATTCAAGTTTGAAGTCAAGCTGAGATCTTGTGATTAGCTAAAGTTCGGGCCTTAAGTTTTCTCTTTTGTAGAAGGTTAAATTCCGGGGTCACCATTACTAAAAGAAAATTTGTTTTGACGTTAAAAATTGTGAAAGACGCCCTTTCTAGCTTCATTGCACATGACTGTGGTAGCTACCCATAACATACAGCTCACAGATAGATATGTATCAAATAAACTCTTCTTGAATCTCTGATTTGATTTCATTCAAAGTTTCTATTTGTTATTCACTTTTGTCTCGCCCACCGGAGGTGAAGGCAAGAAACAGGGATCCAAATGGCATCCGTCACAAATGTTAAACTTTACATGCAAGAGTCTCTCATGATATATAACTTTGCAACCATAGGTCCAATGGTTACCAAACTTGGGTGGTAGATGCACAAGGGGTACCATCATGTGGTGTGGTTGGAGGTCACATGGTGAGGTCAAAGGTCATTTGAGGTCAACAGTAAAGTTTACATGCAAGACTCTCTTGTGACACGTAACTTGGCAACCGTTGGTCCAATGGTGACCAAACTTGGGTGGTAGATGCACTAGGGGTACCATTATGTTGTGGTGCGGTCGGAGGTCACATGGTGAGGTCAAAGATCATTTGCGGTCAATGTTACAGTTTACCTGCAAGATTCTCTTGTGACACATAACTTGGCAACTGTTGGTCCAATGGTGACCAAACGTGGCTGACAGATGCACTAGGGGTACCATCATGTTGTGGTGCGTTCAGAGGTCACATGGTGAGATCAAAGGTCAATTAAGGTCACATTGTTAAAGAGTACCTGCAAGACTCTCTTATGACACATAACGTGGCAACAGTTGGTCCAATGGCAACCAAACTTGGGTTACAGATGCACTTGGGGTACCATCATGTTATGGTGCTGTCAGAGGTCACATGATGAGGTCAAAGGTCATTTGAGGTCAAACATTAAAGTTCACCTGCAAGACTCTCTTGGGGGACCTTATTATCTTGCCATCAGAGGTCAAATGGTTAGGTCAAAGGTCATTTTAGGTCAAACGTGGTGTATTGATGTACTTTGGGAAAGTAACCTTTCTGTTATTTAGTCACAGGTAAGCGAGACACAATCTTGCAATTGCCTTGGGGTTTTTTGGGGGGATAGTGTCAACATCCTGAAATTCTGTGTAATCCATCTTCTGTTATATTTTGCCCATTCTCCGTAACAAAGATAATCTTGCCATAGGTTAAGAGGCATTACAGGATCGGAAACAGGGGCGCTAAAATGCTTTGCATCCCTGGTTGAAACATATACCAATATATACACCAGGTACAATTTATCTCCTGCTTGGAAGGTTTTGTCTTGAATTTGGTTACTTGTGGAGAAACAAGCATTCATTTACCAGTATTGAATTAGTCTGGTGCCCTGATAGAAATTGATGTCATACGAAGCTACACAACAAATTTGTTTGTGACAATGAGTACTGATGGTGATTTTTTAAGGCAGCAGAAGTCTTGAACAGTGTACTTGATTCTAGAGTAGTTTTCCCCCCAAATAAGGACTTCTTCCTATCTAGTCTCGATTCCAGACCATGCAACTTTTCCTCCCTCCGAGTAGCAGTGCGGGTGCGAAGCACCCGCCCTATGCGACGCAGTCTACTTCAGAAAACTAGTCTTAGTTCAAGACAGTTAACTGATGATAGTGGGCCTAATTTCTCTAGGAAATAGGACAAGTTCTTGTGTCTGGAAGCCAGACTACTTCCTATCCTGCTATTTACCTTTAGATGGATTGTGTTGTACCATACAGCCTTGAGCCTTAGTACATAATCCCGATAGCAGCTTCTCTATAACAAGCTAAACTTGCAAGGAGTCTGTTAGTGTGCAGGGTGTCCCATCCCAGTTTGCTGACAAGTTGTGTAGCGGAAGTACTTCTTTGGTAGTCCTGGATAAAGCATGCATTTTGAGTTGAAGGGGTATTTAGATAATGATGTCCTGGTGAAGTTATTTTTGGAAAATAACAAATTCTTCGAAATGAAGTCACTGAGTATTATTTCCCCTTCCTTCTCAAAGGCGGAGAGATTAAAGAATGCGGGCACACCTACGGCAAAGAGGCTTGAACACAAAATTTAGCTTTTTTTTGCTCCCTTAATAGGGGTGGGGTGTTTAAATCACCCTAGCATTGTAATTTGGTTTCATACTTCCTGTAAAATGGTTTTGATGGTTTGGAAAGACTTCCAACAAACATAAGTGGCAATATGTTACTCTGAAGCATTTTCAGAAAGAAGACCACACGCAGTGAAGAAGTAAAGCACCTCCTATCTTTTGTCTCCTAACGGGCTCAAAAGTTTTCTTCATTCATGTATAACATTCCTTTTCCTCTTGCAAACTGTATGCCATTACTGCAAATAGGATATATGCCTGACACAATTATTCTCTCTTTTGGTGATTGGCCCTTTGACTGCATGCAGGTGCCTTAAATACGTAACTTGAGAGCGGCTGAATATAAAATATTGTCTGAACCTGTTGTAGTCTCATACTGGAAAGACTCCTTTAGTGAAATGTCGAAGTCAAGGAGACAGTTACATGTACATATTCATTTAACCCTTTGGAGATGATTTCATTTCACTATAACAATTATTTTCGAAAGACCCCAACCAGAAATATCTTGTTCTTAGTCTCCAACGGGTTGATAAGTCTTAATTTTTTGTTTAAAGATATTTGCTATTATAGGAAAGGGGAGGAATGATTGTCACATGATCAAGGTTGAAGGTCAGAGGGGAAATAAACCAAAACAGGAGAAAACAATGATTCGATTCCAAATTGATGCCTATAGTTTATTCCTGCATAACGTATTTTCTCTTTATTTTGCAGTACCAACCGGGAAAGTACAAAATTTGAGGTTCGACCGACAGTCCAACAGGTCTGTGGATGAACAGTACACCAGAGACGTTGTGATATCGTGGGAGGTGAGTGTGTGGGCTGAAGCACAGTATCCTTGTGTATGTTCAGTACTGAGCAAAGAATACTTAAGCGATACAAACTGGTTTTGGTGAACAAGTCTGGGGAACAAGTAGTCTTTTTACTTGGTTCTTTAAAGTAGATTTAACTATAAATTATCACCATATCAGATGAGAAATGCTGGATTTTCTGAGACTGTGATTTTTTTTTCTTGTACGCAAATATAGTGTTACATCCTGTCACTGTGTTCTTGATGTCATTTGTGGACATGTTTAAGAAATTGCCATTTGTGTATTATTTAATGTTAATACACAAATAAATACCTTTCAAATATAGTATTTTGATTTACCATACACTTATGGTGACAATATGAAATCAAAGATGATGAAAGATAACAAAAGGACTAACAGCAAAATCTGTGTGAATTTGGAATTTTGTGAGTATGTCATGGATTAGAAATTAATATACTTGTTAAGAAATTTATAATTTTTTTTTTCGATTGTAGCCCCTCAATCCACAAGAGACCAATGGAGTCATCTTGGGGTATGAAGTGCACGTTACCCCTGGTGATGGTTGCCTGTCTGGTGAAGCCTCCAGTGGCACAGCAAATAATATCACTTTGATAAAATTTGAAGGTAAGTGATGGCTCTCGTTTTCTGCTTACAGCTGTTTGGGTGTATTCAGCAGAGATGAAGTTGAGGCCGGCCACGAGGCCAGATTTTGTTGGCCATGGAATTGGCCTCGGACTGAACCCAGTATAGAAAATCTATAGGACCAATATTTTTCCGCTGGTCTTGTGACTCGGAACTGTTGGCCTTGACTCCAGCCCTGGTATTCAGGCTTTTAGATTGTCCTAATTTCCCTAGGTTCATTTTCTGATTAATTTTACCCTGCTCCTAATGCTCCTACAAATCTTTAAACTTTTCTTCCCTCCCTCTTGAATTAAATTAAACATATGTCGAACTTCATGTATAGTCATCATCATCATCATCACCATCATCATCATCATCATCATCATCATCATCATTATCACCGTCATCATCATCATCATCATCATCATCATTATCACCGTCATTGTCATCATCATCACCATCGTTTAAAGTTCATTTTTTCCCACTCTATGGGGTTGGACAGTACATTTCCTTGATGGCTCTCCTCCATGCTGTCCTGTCATTTGGGTCAATGTGGGTAATGTTAGACGCCCTTCTGTTTTCTTTGATTGTTTCCTCCCATGTAATGTGGAGTCTCCCGTGTGGATTCCTCCCAGCAACGAAATGTAATATTCTCTGGAGTCAGTGCATCTCTTCTCTCCTAGCCACATGTCCATACCATCTCAGCCTGCACTTACTCATCACCTGTCCTATCCTTACCAGGCCCAATGACTGAAGGAGGTCTTCATTTCTCATTCTCTCACAAAATGATGCCCTGCACATCCATCTGACCATCCTCATCTCAGCCTTTTCAATTCACTCCACATTTAAATGATTTTGTTGCCCATGTCTTGGTACCATACCCTCCCTACTCAAAAGTATTGCAACATACACTATAACGTATGCATTTTGAGTTGAAGGGGTCTTTCTGTAATGATGTCCTAATGAAGTTTATTACTGTAAAATAACAAATTATTTGAAAAGAAATCAATGAATATAATTTTTCCTTTCTTCTCCAAGGCGGAGAGATTATCAAATGCAGGCGCACCCACGACAGAGGGGCTGGAACATATTTTTTTTTTGCATTTTTCACCTCCCTGTAGGGGTGGGGTGTTTATTCACTCTATCATCGTAATTCGATTTCATATTTGCCGTCAAACGGTTTTGATGCTTTGTAAACACTTCCTACTAACAAAAAATGCCAATATGCTCCCTTGATGCGCTCTCAGAAAGAAGACACCACGCCGCAAAGAGGAAAGCGCCTCCTATCTTCATAAGACAGTGAAATAGGAGAATAAGGCTACTTATGAAAGATGATAGTCTTCTCTCCACGTTATTGTATCCAATGTACTGAAAAGTCACATGACGTAAATTTTAGGATGTTTACAATAGTAAACCGCCTTTAGAATTCAGAACAAAATAAGAAATTATAACGTGAAGAGGTCTTGTCTAAAATATGGGGCGAATCCTCCTTACCACTGTCTTATGAAGACAGGAGGCGCTTTCTTCTTTGCGGCGTGGTGTCTTCTTTCTGAGACAGCTTCAAAGAAACATATTGACATTTTTTGTTTGTTGGAAGTCTTTCCAAAGCATCAAAACCGTTTGACGGCAAATATGAAATCGAATTACGATGCTAGAGTGAATAAACACCCCACCCCTACAGGGAGGCAACAAAATGTTAATTTTTTTATGTTCCAGCCCCTCTGTCGTGGGTGCACCTGTATTTGATAATCTCTCCGCCCTGGAGAAGAAAGGAGAAATTATATTCATTGATTTCTTTTCAAATAATTTGTTATTTTCCAATAATGAACTTCATTAGGACATAATTACAGAAAGACCCCTTCAACTCAAAATGTATGCGTTATAGTGTATGTTACAATACTTTTGAGTAGGGAGGGTATGTCATGCATCGTACACTTTCCCTTTTACTTGTAGTGGGGTTGCCCTTGAGGTGAGGAAGGGAGAGAATACACGAAACTTCTCCCAAGCAGTATAGTATAGTATAGTATACGGCAAAGTATACTATACAGTATAGTATGATATTCAAATTGGAACATATGGTCCCCTCCAGTAATGTCGCAGTCACCTAATGTAGGGGTTTCATAAAATATATTTGGATACAATGAATTAAGGGTATGGCATCATTGCCTCATGTATTTTCTACCAATTTTTGAGGTCGACATTTGAAATTTAACAGTCGTCACACAAAACAGAAATGCAGGAGCAGGATACTCTTAAGAGCATTGTAGAGAGAGGCGTGTAGGCATATTTTGCAAATGCCAGTCACTACTATCACACATACCTCACAAGATTATGATAGTTATATTTGTTCAGTTAATATGATATACATGATTTTGTGTAAAATTAAGTAAGCAGGAGCTATGAACCATCGAAACTGAATATGTATACATAGTAGCTGAGCTATATAAAATTACAACAACCAAGTCAACCATACGACACCCATATGATTTTAAGCCCATGGGTCATCCATTTGTGGATAAGGATTGTTGTACGATTATTTGATATATTACCCTGGCTAAAATTTGGTATACATTTGGTACATATCAAAACTACACACAACAAAAAAAGTAACTACCCCCTTTCTCAAACTACCATAACTTTTTAACAAAATGAGTTTTAGCAAATTAATTTGACAGGAGTATTTCTACACACATTGACTAACTTCTGTGTAAAACTGTGATTGATTCGTCAAGCCATGCATAAGTGAACATGCATTGAAGGCAAAATTGTCACTTTTCAAAAGTCACAGGAGTCATCTCTTCTGCCAAAATAATGGAAAATAATGGCATTTTTGGCTTTATTTATTAATTGTGCTCACTCAACCATGACATGGTTACAACCTCTCATGTTCGTACAACATGTAAAGATGCATTTTGCTGAAAAATATTGGACTTCATTTTTTTCAATAAACTTGATGGATTTTACCATTACAAAACTGAGAAAGGATGGATATTTTAGATTGAGCTCACTGCAGCATAAAATATGCGCAAAGTACCAGGGGAGGTGTAAGTGGGTCAAACGATATATGTTGAACATAAATAGCGATAAATCATTCACCAGAAACAGAGTTTGTCAAAATCGTCTGTCACAAATCCTCCAAAATGACCCTTTTGATTTTTGAAACTAACATTTTTGCCTTTAATATGTGTGCACTCATGCATGACTTCATGGATCAATCACATTTTCACACAGAATTTAGTAAATGAGTGCAGAAATACTTCTGCAAAATTATTTTAATCCAAACCATTTCTTTAAAAAGTTATAGTTTTTCTAAAAAGGGGTAGTTACTTTTTTGTTGTGTTCATATCAAGAAAAATGACATGAATTGGAACCCCCAAATTAATACACTTTTGGTACTTTTTGATACACCAATGTCAAAATTTACATTCATTTTTTTGTGTTGTATCAAATGTATTTCAAATCATATTCGTGAATCAAAAGTGAATCAAACATGTATTAAATTCGCATTCCAAATCGTATTACGTCAACTATGTATGTTAATAATTGTACATTTATTTTTATTTGCTGTTAAGAAAAATAATACTCTTGCTTTGTGTTGTTCTCAAATTAGGTCTTGAGAAGTTTTGCTCCTATTCAGTGGACGTGAAAGCTTTCAACAGTATTGACTCAGGACCAGTTGAAGAGATAGCTATCAATGATATGACAACATGTGAGTAACATTCCCCTCTCAATGTTTGTACAACCTCTAGTATTGTCACAGGTCGTAGTTGGGGCATGCCACTTAACAGTCCAAGGAAGGGGCACAGAGTGGGATACATAGGTAAATAATATTGTACCAGACTGTTAATGAGATGTTGGACAACACAGTGATTTGAGTTGTGGGTGTATCACGTCATGGGTGTGGCTGTCACAGTCCTGTTTCGTTTTGTCACACCTCATATGCATTATAAATAGAGAATCGGACCTGATTTTGGTAATTATTCTGTGTCATTTAAGGCTGTGTTTTTGATATGCACACCAAACCACTTTTTGTCTCGCCTACCGGAGGTGAAGATGAGACTAAGGGATCCAAATGGCATCCTTCCGTCCATCTGTCCAGCGTCCTTCACAAATGTTAAAATTTACCTGCAAGAGTCTCTTATGACACATAACTTGGCAACTTCTGGTCCAATGATAACCAAACTTAGGTGGTAGATGCACTAGGGGTAGCATTATGTTGTGGTGCTGTCGGAGATTACACGGTGGGGTCAAAGGCCATTTGAGGTCACATTGTTAAAGAGTACCTGCAAGACTCTTCTTCATACGTTAAAGTTTACCTGCAAGACTCTCTTATGACACATAACTTGGCAACTGTTGGTCCAATGGCAACCAAACTTGGGTGATAGATGCATTAGGGGTACAATTGTGTTGTGGTGGTGTCGGAGGTTACATGATAAGGTAAGGTCATTTGAGGTCAGACATTTAAGTTTACCAGCAAGACTCTCTTATGATAAATAACTCTGCAACCGTCACTCCCTTTTTAACAAAACTTGGGTTGTAGATGCACTTGGGGTACCTTCATGGTTTGGTGCCATCGGAGGTCACATGATGAGTTCAAAGGTCATTTGAAGTCAAATGTTAAAGTTTACCTGCAGCTGCAAGACTCTCTTATATAACTTGGCAACTGTTCATCAAATGGCATACCAATAACGTGGGTGATAGATGCATTAGGGGTACCATCATGTTGTGGTGCTGCCAGAGGTCACATGGTGAGGTCAAAGGTCAGTTGAGGTCAAACTTGAAATTTTACCTGCAAGACTTTCTTGTGACATCAAACATGGGTTGGGGATGTACTTAGGGAAACCTTTGTGTTATTATTTAGTCACGGGATGGCGAGACACAATCTTGCTATTGTCTCATGCTCAGATTTGATCCAACTAAAGAAAGATACATAAGTATACTAGGTTTAAAACTTGAGATTCATATGTTTATCAAATACATTTATAAACGATAAATCATCTGAAATTGGGCTGTTGCTCCAGTTGTAGTGTGTTGTCATATTTTCTTGTCTATTTGTGGGTTGGTTTGGTTTGTTTTATTTTTATTTTGTCTCGAGAGCAATCTGACAGCATTTATTGTTGCGGTTGTTTTCTTGTACAAGTTGTGTTATGAAATGTCCTTACTTACGACACTTTTGAATATTTATCATGTTTTCTATGTGACAGCGCCATCACCACCTAAGGAAGTGGTAGCTGAGCCATTGACGAACGACTCCGTACGAATAACTTGGTCTGAACCCTATCCAGTCAAGGGCCATGTTGAGAACTACATGGTGTACTGGTGGAATGACTATGGTGTCAAAGGGTAAATATAAGCTGAATCTGCCAACCTGTTTTTGGTGTTAACACAAACTTCACTGAATTTGATGTTAATATTTGTAATGGAAGGATACCAGCTATGTAGTGCTTTTATTCTCTTTGTCAGTAATTTTTTGATATTCTGATTTTTAATTTTCCAAGAAAATACTACCCTCTCAACTTTCTACAAAGCATGAAATTTACAGATTTTGTGGCCATTCATTCATTGTAAAACCAAGAAAATCAAGATTAGACCTACAAATAAAGGTTTAAAACAATGCAAATAAAGACTACTTCCCACTCATTTTGAGCTCCCAAACTTTAAAATAATATAGAAGAATTATTTTGCTGTTTTCAAAATATGTACAAGATGAAAATTCAACCATGCTCCAGTCTAAAATCTGGTCATGCCCCATTTTGATGCAGGAACACAACTGTTCCCGCCACCAACTTATCCTGGGTGATTGATGGTCTGGAAGGACATGTACTTTACCAGTTTCAAGTCTCTGTGACCAACAAGCTGGGAAATAGTGGAAGGTCATCGGAGGACGAGGCCAGAACACTGGAATGGCGTAAGTTAATGTGGAAAAGCTGAGAAGTACTGGTGTAGAGGTATTGACCAATGGAAGTATTGTACAATGCCAGAAGAGTAGTTAGGGGTTGGGGTGGAAAGACTGTGCTCCCTCCCTAATTAATTTTTAAAACTAGAGAAAACCATATGCAGTGCACCCCCAGTGTACCCTCTCCTCCTTTTTCTGCTGTTAAAGAGCAGGTGATGTCTTTAAAAGAGCTGAGAGATTCAGACGGTGTCAATTAACAGAAGTATTAAAGGGGAAGTCCACCTTGATGTCTAGTTGGTTTTTAAAAAAGTAGAAAAGTGAAAGAAACATATTAATGAAAATTTGGCAAAAATCCACCCCCAAGAATAACAGAGTTATGAATTTTCAATTTTTGTCTTGCCTGAACGAAGTTCGGCAGAGACTTTATCACTTTTCCTGTTGGTCTGCTAGTCAGTCTGTTGGTCTGTTAGTCTGTTACGAAAATGTTAAAATTTTTGTTTAACTTGCTCTCATTTCTTGATTTCTGCATCAATTGTGTTCACACTTGGTACAAATGATCCTTGGGTAATACCACATGTGTGTTGATGACAAAATTCAAAATCGTGGGGGGGGGGACATGTCCCCCTGTCCCCCCCTGGATTTGTGCCCATGGTTGATGAGGATGATGAGGTCAAAGGTCATCTAGGGGTCAAAGGTCAAATGATACGAGGCCATGTGCATGATTTTTCTTAAAGTTTTTGTTTATTATTTGCTCGTTTCCTTTTCTGTGCATCAATTTTGTTCACACTTGGTACAAATGATCCTTGGGTAATGCCACATATGTTTATGAGGATGATGAGGTCAAAGGTCATCTAGGGGTTAAAAGGTCAAATGATATGAGACTATGTTTAACCTGCTCTTTTTTCTTTATTTGTACATCAATTGTGTTCACACTTGGTACAAATGATCCTTAGGTAATACCACATGTGTGTTGATGAGGATGATGAGGTCACAGGTCATCTAGGGGTCAAAAGGTCAAATGATATGAGGCCATGTTTAACTTGCTCTCATTTCTTTATTTCCAAATCAATTGTGTTCCCACTTGGTACAACTGATCCTTGGGTAATACCACATATGTGTTGATGAGGATGTTGAGGGACAAAAGGTCAAATGATGTATTTCTGCATCAATTTTGTTCAAACTCGGAACAAGCGATCAGTGGGAAATACCACGTTTTGTTGATAAGGATGGAGAGGTCAAAGGTCATCTAGGGTTCAAAAGGTCATATTGCATGTTTTATTGATCGCAAAATCAGGTGAGACTCGTGGTTCGCGATCCACCTTGTTTTTATTATGTGACATCACATGCAAGCAGTTCCCTTCATATATAATTCCATAAATTACCATTAACACCCAATAATGCAAAACTTTAGAATGTAATGCTGCTTCTGGCAAGATGTGCATGCATGAACATTACCTATGAATTTCCACTGTGGTGGAGTATAAAACAACCTAGATCTACACACAGTAAGTGAGGAAATGGGCATGGGTGAATCCGATCAACCCGAGTACTTGCAGATTTTCACTTTTTTTTAAGCACTAAATATTCATTTTGAAATACAATTTTTTCAGGGCTTCATTTTAGACCTCATCAGAGACACCTAGAGCATGGAGGATTATGTCGCTCACAATTTTTTTAAAACTGTGGTCATTGTTAGCCTGTGGCTTTAATTCATCTTTGATTTCATGTTTCTTGTCAATCCTAGTGCCCACAGCTGCTCCAACCAATATATTAGCTGAATCCATCGCTGACAACCCCCATGGCCTGGCTGTTGACTGGATGGAAGTATCAGAGAGGGATGCTCACGGGGTGATACAGGGTCACATTATCTATTACTGCGTCATCCATAATCTGACTGAGGCCTCAGAAAACCCCATTGCAATGGAATCACCAATCAACGACTCAAATTGTGCTGGTGAGGGTTTGACTTTTAACCATTTACTCGCTATGGTCGACCACTGTCACCATCAACTCTGGTCAACAGTCCGCATGAACAAAAGAAAAAGTGCTTTTCAAGTGTATGAGAACAACATATTTCCCGTTCTATGGTATTCACACCTTTCCCCCAGTTCTGACAAAACATTATTTTCTGTCCAGTACAGGGTCACTCATGCATGAGTGCACCTGTTTACAATGAACTGTTTATTGGGGGATCTAAAAATAATCCAGCAGCTGTTACGTGTTCATAATACACAGGGCAAAGAATTAATTAAAAGGCCATTCTTTTCTAATTTTTGTTTTACCTACAACTATTTTCAAAACTGCAGGGGATGACTAATATTATGTTATCTCTAGGACTGACCTGCTCTGATGAATGCATATTTTAGTCATTTGCATTTATCTTCTAAATAATGATGAACATCAATCAGTGATTCCCACTTGTTTAGCTCAAAAAAAAAATTACACCTGTATTACAGTTCACATTAAATCACATTTTATCAAAGCCATGTTAATAATCTTAATCATCCTAGTGGTAAACTCAAATCCGATTATATTATATTGTTTTTGTTTACAAAGCCAGTATATTAGTGAAGTTCCGCAAAAGCATATGCAAAGCTCACCCAGGTATACAGTAATTCACAGCATAAAAGATGACATAAATCTTCAGCTCTCATTAAAGCCTTTTAGCCCAAAAGTCACATTGTCATGAAAATGAAGCTTGTTAGAATTAAATTTGAAGTAAGCCTATTGCAGCTCCTTTTGAATTTAAAAATTGTCACGACTCTTGCAGTTTTAACAAATTCTGTCTTTTATTCAAAGATAAAGCCATTCTAAGTCTGATCTTTTGTTTCCATTGACTGTGTTGTGCCATTTAAATATCAGTGGATTGTGGTCCATTTTTGCAGTTTTTACTTTGGCACCTTGGGGGATAAAAACGCATATGATCACTCATGCATAAAATTTATCTTCAAACTACTCTCACAGACTGAAAGACAATTAAATTGCCTTTAATTTGATATATAATTTATTGATTTTTATTAAAGTTATATATTACAAATGTGAACTTGAAAAAGTGTTTGCTTTCTTTTTTTGCTGAGTGTATAATGAAACATAATTCCCTAAATTGCCATTAACACCCTCGAATACAAAAGTTTAAAAAGTTATGCTGCTTTTGGCAAGATGTGCATGAATGAACATCACCTATGAATTTCCACTGTGGTGGAGTATAAAATAGCGTAGATCTACACACAGTAATTCTCTGTGAGGAAATGGGCATGGGTGAATCCGATCAACCTGAGCACTTGCAGATTTTCACCGTTTTTTTTTAAAGCACTAAATATTCACTTTGAAATACAAGTTTTTTCAGGGCTTCATTTTCAGACCTTATCAAATACAGTTAGAGCATGGAGGATTATGTCGCTCACATTTTTTTAAAACTGTGGTCATTGTTAGCCTGTGGCTTTAATTCATCGTTGGTTTCATGTTTCTTGCCAACCCTAGTGCCCACAGCTGCTCCAACCAATATATTAGCCGAATCCATCGCTGACAACCCCCATGGCCTGGCTGTCGACTGGACGGAAGTATCAGAGAGGGATGCTCATGGGGTGATACAGGGTCACATTATCTATTACTGCGTCATCCATAATCTGACTAAGGCCTCCGAAAACCCAGTTGCAATGGAATCGCCAATTAACACCTCAAGCTGTGTCGGTGAGGGTTTGATTTTTAACCATTTACTCGCTATGGTCGACCACTGTCACCAACGTTGACTCACTACCATCAACTTTGGTCGACAGTCCGCATGAACAAAAGAAAAAAGTGCCTATTCAATTGTACAAGAACAATGTATTTCCTGTTCTATGGTATTCACACCTTTCCCCCAGTTCTGACAATACATCATTTTCTGTCCAGTACAGGGTCACTCATGCATGAGTGCACCTGTTTACAATGAAGTGTTTATAGGGGGATCTAAAAATAATCCAGCAGCTGTTATGTGTTCATCATGTACAGGGCAAAGAATCAATTAAAAGGCCATTCTTTTCTAATTTTTGTTTTACCTATAACTGTTTTCAAAACTGCAGGGGATGACTAAAATTATGTTATCTCTAGGACTGGCCTGCTCTGATGAATGCATATTTTAGTCATTTGCATCATCTTCTAAATAATGATAAACATCAATCAGTGATTCCCACTTGTTTAGCTCAAAAATTTTTTACACCTGTATTACAGTTCACATCAAATCACATTTGATCAAAGCCATGTTAATAATCTTAATCATCCTAGTGGTAAACTCAAATCCGATTATATTATATTGTTTTTGTTTACAAAGCCAGTATATTAGTGAAGTTCCGCAAAAGCATATGCAAAGCTCACCCAGGTATACAGTAATTCACAGCATAAAAGATGACATAAATCTTCAGCTCTCATTAAAGCCTTGTAGCCCAAAAGTCACATTGCCATGAAAATGAATCCTGTTAGAATTAAATTTGAAGTAAGCTTATTGCAGTTCCTTTTGAATTTAAAAATTGTCACGACTATTTGACTAGTCTAAATTGCAGAGGTGATTCATGAATTAACTGCGTGCTGATCCACACCTTGGTAGGTTAGAAACCTACACCATTGAAGGTGGATCAGAGCAGAGCACCCATTGCTAGTGGTGAACTCTATCAAGAATCCCAAATTTTGAATGCTGTACCTTACTGCATCATTCTTAACCCGTTGGCTACGGGAACTGGACGTACCCTGTGTTAACCCGTTGCCTACGAGATTCTGAAAATCCCATAGAGTTAACACAGGACATATCCGGTTCCCGTAGCCAACGGTTAATATGGGATTTTCAGAATCTCGGAGGCACTGGGTTGATTGGGTCATGAGTAATGACAAATGTGGTGTTCAAAACACGAACACAGTCTTTGTTGCCAATTTTAGTAAATCAATTTGCGTAAGACTCCCATATGCCAATGATATAACTGAGGGGTCCAAATGCGTGAGATCAATAGAAATGCATGAAAAAATCAAACAATTTATTTGCATGATAAAGGGTCTAAAGATGGCAGTCTCATGTTCACTGCATGAGAGTTGGCAGTCCTGCAGTCATTAATCTGATACTTTTGTTTGAATATAAATTTGAAAGCAAACTGGGATCATGCCAGCTTATTTTGAAATGGTGATGTTCAAATTTGTTGGTATGAAGTGCTAGAAGAATAAAATGCTCGTCATTAGAATGTACCATTCTTTACATCAATGAATTGATTTTTATTGAATACCTGATTCATCTAATGAAAGGAAAATATTTATGCTGAAATTAATCAAAAATGGCCGTTGCAGTTTGCTGTCAAATTGATGTATATTGTTATAAGCGGTGCAATATAACTGATATTCTAACACATTTGTTTCTTGGATTGATCTCCTTCCTGTCTCATTTTGTTCAGGTGAAGTTTTGAAACAGAATTTCACCCAAAATGGAGGAAAGCCAGTCACGTTGACTGGCCCAGAGGAATTTT
>JZLH01S0604101.1:20184-22056 GCA_001188425.1 Eucidaris tribuloides | reverse complement strand
CGCACACCAAAAAGGTATGGAAACTATGTAACTAGTATGTAAAATATGAAAGTGAAGTGTCTTCAAAAAATCACATTTTTTATGACCTTAACATGTTGAAACTGTTAATATATTTATTTTATACACCAAAAGTATTTTTCTTTCTACTTTTATATGTTTTTTTAAGATGTGCGACTTTATCTGGGTATCGTGGTGACAGGTCACATTTAAGGTATGTGATTTCCTCAAAAAGTATGTGTATTTGGTATCATAATTATTAAAGCAGAAGAAATTTTCTTTCAGATAAATTTAATCCCATTCAATTTGATTTTATAAGTCAAAAGTTATGATTACTTTTGTGCAGTCAGGCAAAATCACGTTTGTCCCACTTTTGTGTATGTACTTTTTTGTCATAATGACAACTGAATTGGTGGTGTAAAACTCATACAAATTGAATTATAACAATCAATAATAAAACAAATAACAAATGCCTTTTTTCTTTAATATGTTTACTTCCGATTATCTAGTAATTAAAAAAAAATGAAATACAAATAACCCTTACTCGGCATTGACATATTGGACATGTTCAATGAACATTGTTCACGTCTTCTGTTTACCAGACTGCATTCACACCAATATCATGACAATCTGCACAACTCATTTATTTTAGCCCTTTTGTCAAAGTTATGTACCTCCTTTGTATTTCAAATAATAGGAAATCAGAAATGTACAACCTGAAAAATCTATCTGTTTAAGCTAAATTCAACGATTACACAATACCTTTTACACTTTCATTGAACTGCACATGTAAGGCATGTATTTTTGTTACAGAAGATAAGAACGATACGGTCTTTTTTCACCTGCATGTACTTATTCATCGAATATTTTGAAGGATATACTGTAGAAATTGTAATTGCATATTTTCTTTTAAAATCAAGAATCAATTCATTTGAGTTTTGTAAATTAGCTTTTCATATAGTTATGAATAAACAAGATGTGCTCTAATACGTTTCCAAAATAATTGTCTCTTGTTAATAATATAATACACGTAGATGTATACAGAATACGACATTACCAGTTACCCAAAATAGCCAACCTCTATTCAAATGAAAGAGTGCACGTTTTTCGACACTTTGGAGCGTACAGGGTATATTTTTCCTCGAATTTGTGGAGATGACTCGCAAAAAAGTAAACCTGTCATTAAAGGTATTGGCAAACATTTACCTCAGTTAAAATGATCTCAGCTACATGATTCCCCATGCTACCATTGTCTTTGATAAGGTCTAAAAATGAAGTCCTGAAAAAATTGTATTTCAAAATGATTATTTAGTGCTTTAAAAAAGTGAAAATCGTAAGTGTATAGGATTCACCTGCCCATTTTATCCCATAGACTTACTGTGTGTACACCTAGGCTATTTAAACTCGCCCCAAGTTTTAATTGTTTATTCATACATAACTTGCCATTGGCAGTGTAACTTTCCAAACTTTTCTAGGGTGTTTATTTGTCCATGTGAACACTACTATGTAGTTCAGATATCAAAATTTGACAATTTTTTTAAATTGAAGCTCCACAATGTTAGCCTATCACTTTAAAATCAATTCATGACATGACTATTCATTGAAATAATCATGATGATGAGGTCAGATATGAATCGTGATAATGATGATGATGGAAATCGCGATAGTAATGATAACAAACAGTATTGGTCATGATGATGATGATAATGCTTACGATGATGATGGTAATGATGATGTTGGTAATAGTGATGATGATGATGATGATAATGATGATGATGATGATGATGATGATGATGATGATGATGATGATGATATGATGATGATGATGATGATGATGATGATGATGATGATGTGTGTTGATGATAATGATAGTGA
>JZLH01S0604101.1:10184-15184 GCA_001188425.1 Eucidaris tribuloides | reverse complement strand
TATTTTTTTTTTTGGGGGGGGGGGGGTGGGCTGTTTGGCAGATGACACTAAAATCAGGTCAAGTTCGACATCGGAAGTTTTCGCTGTTCAAAGTCGAAGGTCACGAACTCATTGTATATGCAAATTGTTTTTCGCACAATTACTTGAAAAAAATAGACGGATTTGTCAAAATCACAGCATCATGTAGTAATAATTGTTATCATATCGGTATATAAACGTGTATTATTTGTGAATCTTTTTTTGTGTAATTCTGAATACCACATGTATAAATCATCTGAATTGTTATTTATGTTATTGTACAAAAAAATAATAACGAATGTAGTAACTAAAATCTTTAAAAAAAGATGATTTCACACAACATAAACTACTATGAAAACGGATATTTAGTATTAAATGACATTTTAAAGCCATTTTTGACAAGCGACCCTCTATCAGGAAATAACTGTTAATTCAAATCTGACCCCACCTTAGTATTTGGCATGAAGAAATACACAAAATGCCTAGAAAACTTGGGCCATTTCACCCCGAAATAGTGTATATAATACATCATTATTATAGTAAAGCATTTGGCGGCCATTTTGACAAACACTCCTCTTATCTGAAAAATTATTTTCCCCTGGTACAAAAGTCTTATCCTTTTTTCACTTTTTTGAAATGGTCTGATGGTCTAGTCCATGCCTGTGGAATGAGTATACTTATACGTATGGTACCTTCAATGCACACCGGGAAACCACCCAGCCCGATGAATTATATGAGAACAGGACAATTTTAATACAATTTTGTCGAGTAGGTGGATCACAAATAAAATACGACCAACGAACTAAGAAATGCTTACCGGTTTACGTTAAGTCGACTATTGCAATCCAATTTTTTATTTTTCTTTTAAAATACCCTTCTTGAATTGAGGAAACCAGTTTCATAATTATTTTTGTTCTATTTAGGACAACATTATGAAGAGACGAAATAAAAACCATAAACGCATATTTGGGTCAGTCACGTTCAGCATACACACACACACACACACACCACACACACACCACACACACACACACACACAGCCACACACACACACACACACAGGCTGCACACACACACATCACACACACACCACACACACCACACAGTACAGGGCAAACACACACACACACATCACACAACACACCAACACACACACACAGCACAACACACATACACACCACAAGCACACACACACACACACACACACACACAACACACACCACACACACACACACGCACACCACACACACACATACTGTACACACAGACATACACATTCTGTGCGACACACACCACGCCGCACATATATTCACACGACGACACACACACACACCATCACCACACATGACACACAACACACACACAAACCACACACATTCACACACAACACACACACACACACACACGACCACATGTGCTTAATATCTATTGATAATTCCCGTCCAATGCATGACTGCTACTGAATGTATTCATGTACTGCTATGAAATAACTTCATATTTTTACATCTGAATCATTTTGGCTGAACATAACGCAGTAGACAAGAAAATTCTTTCTTTGTTTAAGTAACATTATCAACTTTTACTCATTACATGGAATACAAATAGAGATAGGAAGTCAGTAACTTTCAAAAAAAAAATGAACAAGGCAACTCGTAAACATATCCTACAGTAAAGCAACCGTTAAGCTCAAGTAATGAAGTTAATAAGTAAGTATATATATCAATTACTACTTGACAATTCATTTGTACAAATTGATAGCCTGTACTGTATGTGAACATTATGTAATTATTGTTGGGCATTAATAATGTCACAACTAAATAGATGTTATTGACATTGTTTACTTTTATGTTTAGTGGCAATAGCTTGTATATCAAAAGACTTTTAAAAAAGCCACCGTTTTTCCTCGAAATAAGAAGTTTTTTCTCTTTTTTTTTTACTCTATTGCATGAGTTACATGTACAATAACAATAAAAGTAAACGAGATAAAAGTTCTTTTCAAAATACTATTAAATTGTCAGTGAACTTAACTTCAACGGTAATTTTATTTACCTGACGTAATAACTGTAAGCAATCCTGCGTGTTTTGTTTGAAGGTCATTCAAGAGATCGAAGAGTGTCCATAAACCGTGGATGATATTATTGTTAAACAACTTATCAAAAATCGCTATGTGCAGATAAGATTTCATTATAAATAACATACAAGTCAATGCATCCGAACTCAATCGATATTACTGTTTGTTAATTAATAACTCAAATTAATAACATAAATGGTCAAGACGCTTTAACAATTTTTGTCACAAAAGCGTCGTATTGGAAGCTTTATCGTACTCTGAAATTTCATTCACCGAGTTTGCACCAATCATGAGACAAGAAAGTGTCCCTTTGTTATAGATCAGTCGATATAGTCAAAAATAAAAATTATGAGCGAAGATGAAACAGTTTATTGGCTTGGTTTCGAAACGACCTTGATGATAATGACGTATTGACGTCGAAAATAATGATGAATATTCACGTGTGTCCTCAGTTTGTTGTGGTTATACGAAACTTGCAGAATCTAAGATCCTACAATTTCAGGCTTTGCTGCAATGTACTAGAACATAACCTATGTACACTTCTACGATAAATCAAAGACAATTCAAACCCGCCGAACCGAATCCTAAAACCTTTTAAGCTATATCAATAATTGAAAGGGTCGAGGAGTGACCACACTTTCGAATGTTGTAGTTTACCTTTACTCAGCTGAATCAACACTAGTGGAATGTTCAATGAAAAGCTGGATAGAAGGTTGGATATAACATATAAATAGAAGTGTTGTATCACTCCTCGCCCTTTAAAAAGTTGAAAAGTACATTTTCAGTGTTTCAAATGGTATGATCTTTCCAAGATAATATCGTCACAGTATTCACAATGATTTTTTTTGTTAATATCCTAATTACATACACAACCTGTAAATCATAGAAATATCAATAATATAATATCACCGACTTTATAGCAAAACGCAACTTCCTGCATATCTCACACTTCTACGTTAAATATAATGCAAGTTAAAACCTTAAATCGTAAACATTTAAGAAAACATGACCGGTGTGCCACGTTTGTAAAGGCGATAATTGGAAAATAGTATATTACAACCGAGGTCTTTGTCGCGTTAGAAGTAACATCAGAAATGGTTCTACTTTTTTATAGACAACTGTTTGCATAATAGGTAGAGTTAGATAAGGAATTAATTAAAGTTCCAATTGCAAATATTATAATATACTTTAAAGGATATTCGGAAATTAATATAATGAAGAAAATACATCTAGACCTACAGGCGTATATAACGGGATAATTACGGTTCGCTGTTAATTTTCACGCATCAAGTTCATTGTATTTCGAAAATATCGCAACAGGATTTTCTTATCCCACGCTGTTTCATTTCTCGTGAAGTGTCTACATAACTTAGCTTGCTTGTGAATTCTTCACGGCGCTGGAAGTTAGCAAAGGTATATTCAATGAGGAATTGGGAATGATGTACATATTTGTTTTTAGGTTCACACAGAAGGACCTCTAAATACTAGGGCGCCAAGGTATAAAGGAGACCAAATATATTCAATTTATTCACGTCTTTAAAAATTGAAATATGGTTATTAGAGTTTTAGTCCGACTTTTAAAGCAATATCCGAAGTTGCTTTGTATATCTTAAAAGCTATTTGCAGAAATATTGCAGCGCATGTCATGTTACATAAGAATACGGAATGATTCCATTCAATGTGACATTATTCATACTTCTTATAAAATCAAAGCACCCGCAGTCATGATTTTGAATGACATGAAATCCCGGTGCCTAGAGGCCGCTTCATTGATCAAATACTTGTGAATGATCCATTTTGGTGTGAACTAGTATAGTAAAACAAGATAATCTTACTAAAAAAATAAAATAAACATTATAAGATTAACCTCTGCTGGTGATTCTCTGTCTTGTGTGAGGACGGGACTTCACATACTTCTAAATTGAAAGTCTGTATAGACAATTTTCCATCCAATTTTGATTGATATTGGAAGCATTTAACACAGAATTAATCCAACTTTCTGTAAAGCGTAGCGGACGACAGGATGGACGGAAGACGCCAAATGATGCGCCTTGTCCCTACACTCGGTGGGCTCCGACAAAAAGCTCATTCAAGTAATAAAGGTCAATTCAGATTCAATGTTGCGTAAATTAAGTACATTATTTAATTCTCTAATAAAAGTAGTCATTCATAGTTCAGGTTAAAGTAAATTCAGAAACTGAACTGAACAAACGTCACGATGCATTGGTCACTTCTTTCCTCTACGAATATGATAATAGGATGAAATTTGAGGCCTGAACAGTTTGGCGAGACAAAGCAGGAAGATGTTACTTCCAATCTCCACAACAGAACATTTGAAGAAAATAACTGATATAAATTGAGACGTACTTAATTTGATATGGCAATATGTCCAGAGTCTAAACATTTATCATGATCAATGCAATAAAAATAATAAGAAACCAAGATAAAATTAATAAAACATATTCATTTGTACACAAAATATATTTTTCAACATGGTATGACATTCAATCAGATTCCTGCACATTTTCCACTTTGATTTATAATATAATTCTTCTCATTATTATTATTATTATTATTATTATAATTATTATTATTTTTATTATCAATTATATTATTAATTATTATTATTATTGATTATAATCATTATTATTATTATTTATTATATTATTATTATTATTATAATCATGTATTATTATTAATATTATTATTGATTATTATTATATATTGATTATTATTTATTATTATTATTATTATTATATATTATTATTATTAATGTTATCTATATTATTATTTATTATTATATTATTATTATTATTAATCATGCATCA
The DNA here is from genome assembly GCA_001188425.1 of Eucidaris tribuloides. Taxonomy (NCBI): domain Eukaryota; kingdom Metazoa; phylum Echinodermata; class Echinoidea; order Cidaroida; family Cidaridae; genus Eucidaris; species Eucidaris tribuloides. The sequence goes on along the minus strand of JZLH01S0604101.1, from coordinate 10,267 downwards.
TTGTCATCATCAGACGTCATCATCATTATTGCCATCATCAGATTATCACTGCTAGTATACACTATCGTATCTTTTTTCAGATT
>JZLH01S0604094.1:0-13694 GCA_001188425.1 Eucidaris tribuloides | reverse complement strand
TTGTAGAACAGTCAAGATTTTCCATGAAATAATGAATCACACACTGGCGTAAATTCACCTAGAGGGGATGGTCTATTCATTCCCCCCCCCCCCCCGATGAATTGGTTTCCCTCATAGATTTTCGCCAGAGCAATCTCGTGCCATGTTCATTTCTGTGGGTATTCTGACCGAGATGAATTTTACAGCTCATCTCAAAAATATTAATGGGGAATTAAAACTCAATAAATTCTGTATTCGCTGTTTATAAATTTGTATGGATGTTCATTAGAAATTTGATAATTGTGCCCCAGTAGAACCCATTTTCCCCCCCCCCCCCACAAAAAAAAAATCTTGGGCAGTGTAGAAGGCTGAAGGTCCATGATTCAGAACTTGGAAATCGATTCAAATCTTTGGCTGGGAATAATAGATTTTGGCTGGTGCTACAGTAGACTTAACCTCATTTATTCTCTTCTTGTGCAAACAAGTCTTGACCACTGAAGAGGTCTCTTTCAAAAGTAGGTGCATTTGGTACAAAAAAAGGTGACCTGAAGTTTTTGGGGGATAATAATGGCCTAGTAGATTCACAAAAGATGACTATACCTTCAGGAATGACTTGTGGATTTATGAAGTATTTCCTTTTCTTCCCTTTTTTCCAGAACCTGCAGCACATGCACAGTGTTTCGATGGCTGGTCATGTTTGTAATCTTGACAAAACTTGAACTGTAGTGCTATAAAATATCTGCAGCATTTTTGTTGGTGCTGTTGGAGGTGGTGTTGTTGTTTTTGAAAAGTGTTTTGAAAAATAAGCTGTTTTCATTATGCCAGAGGGTAAGGAGAGGAAAGAAAAACAAATGCATGGAATATATTATTATTCCTTCCAAACAAGGCATAGAACTGTGTTCACACGGCAGATAAAAGATGATGGCAAACATAATGCCAATCGCTTATCACTCTAATTATGGCATTTTTACCCATGTAAAAGGAAAAAGCAAAATTCAAATTATGATCCAGAGGTGTTATCTTTGTCACTATTATCCCAAAGTATGTCACATTTTTCTCGTGTGAACAGCTTGATCTCTAAAACACAATTGGTGAGATGGAGCTTTTGTGTCCTGTCATTAACTTCCACTGGTATAGTTATACCTAACTCCTTGGTTATACTGCGCTTGTGTACAAGTGTGTCACAGCCGCGTGATCCATCCAGTGCATAACTGATTGACAGTGTACCCAGGCCAGAAACACAGTCATGCTTCTTCACCAGAATCATATCTTAATCATGTTTATCCTGGGGGTGGATTTGGGATCACTCTTCGCATGGCCTGGTACCCACACGTGTCAAACAACCTAAGAAATGCACCCTAAAGGGCATAACCTACATAACCCAATTTCCAACCCTAATGGCATAATACATGACAAAAGCCATACCCTAAAGGGCATGAACAGGGAAATCCACTAATTTGATACCCTACGCAATTGTTAATTCTCATCAAAAACTTAAAATTGTATAATCCACAACCAGAACAGGCTCAAGTAAAACACTTGATAATTCAAAAATAATTTTCCTAATTAACAAATGTTTATTTTGACTGGACAGGAGATGTTATTAGATCTGCTCAAATTTGCATCCCTAATGCCGTAAATCTACATAACCAAATGCCGTAATCTACATAACCAAATTAGTAACCCTAAATAGCATGACACCAGGAAAAGACTACCCAAAGTGGCGATTGCCGGTGAATGGTGCTGAAAAGGCACCCTTTTTCCTAAAGACAACAAAGCCTGAGAGCTGGAAAAAGGACCCTTTTCGACACTTTTTCTGAACGCGGTTGCGTAGCAGGCCGTGTGGAGAGTGTCGCACACCCCCACCCCACCCCAGGGGGAACATATAGTCAACGCAATTGCAATTGTGTTGGCAATCACGATTTGGCCACCATGCGCAGACGGTCTTGTTCACACTAGGAGTGGACATACTGAAGGTGAAGGTTCGGCGAGACCTAAAAGTGGGACAGTACAAAAGCGACTTAAATTTACCATACATGCACATACTTCATCAACAATGTCATGCACTGGTCTTCCGATCACCACGAGGGAATTGGGCAGAAATGGGCAAAATTGGAGAGAAATGGGCGGAATTGGAGCCAATTGGGAACGTAAAGCAAACTGAAGAGATTGGGCACGCATATTTGTTCGCACATTGGTCTCGTTTTAAATGGTCATTAACTTCTTGTGTGTGCATACATGCATTATTCAAGTGGAATGGTACATGGGAATCATCCTTAACCCATTGGCCACCAAGATGCAGTTGTGTGTGATGTTGAATAATGTGGGATTTCAGGCAGCCAATGCAGGGATGGAAAGTTGTGTTCCTTGCCAAAATGTGTCCTTTACCAGTGGTTATATATTTATTTATGTATTTAATAAACCCATTGCCTCTATGATTCTTTAATTCCCATAGAATTATCATATGACACACCCCAGTTCATTTGATTTCAATTCATTTTGATTCAGTTTATTTTCATACAGGCATGTATTGATTATTTTTTGAATAAATTAATTAAGTAATTTACTTATCTTTATTTATTTATTTATTTATTTATTTATTTATTTACTTATTTATTTGTTTATTATTTACCTTACCTTACCTAACTTAACCGTACCTTACCTTACCGTACCTTACCTTACCTTACTTTACCTTGCCTTACTTCATTTATTAACATTTATTAATTCATTTCTTCTTTTAATTTATCTTCTTTTAATAGAATGGCTCTAGCAGTCATCCTGCACTGTGTCTTCCTTTGGAGCCCTGGTGCCTGGTATCTACAATAAAAAAAATTACATGGCTTACACAAGTTCGTAGAATTAAAAGGAAATAAACAAATGAAAACAAAATTCCATATTTACTGATTTTAAGATAAACAATGCAAGCAGATTCTTGTTGAATAAATATATATTTAGATTTTTTTGTGTGGAATTCCATGACATCAGCTGATAGCATATTTCTCTGATAATATTGTACATTAGATCAGCAATTATCACAAATTGAATCATACCTACGTAATAAATAAATTTTTCAACAAATCTTGTAAATCATACCTCTAAAACTAATCACTTATGAATAATACCAGTATCAAATTTTTGAGCACCATCACTATAACTACTGAGTAATATCAGGAATAGATACATGAATCCTTCCTTTATTTATTGAATCCTCTTACGTTTTTCCCCCTTTGGCTCTCTCTTGACCAACAAAATACATCTATTTTCAGCCTAGAAAACCCATTTGTCATATCGCAAGAAAGCTGTCAGACCGGGTCGTTAACCTGCGAGTATGAGACGAAATTCTTATGCACTGATAGCATTCCAATTCTCATTCTATATGCAGCGTATTAACAACGCTCGAGTATCCTTATGGCTGAAAAAAAAATAGATAATGATTTGCATCGTAATGCCATCTCCGGAAACGGGGGGAAAAAAAATCAAAATTCGTTTTTAAAATGGTTATTACAATCCTGTCACCCCGACGATGCGATGAGACACATCTTAAAAGCACTTCTGGCCGTGGCTACGCTAACATTTATATAACAAAGCCCCGTTTATGCAGATTTGCGGCACTTACAGTTGCATGTGTGAAAATATCTTGGGGTTTCGCTCTCGAGTCGATTTTCAGCGAAATGCGAACATCCCATCCAAGGTGAGGTGATTTGCATTCGTGCAAAACTGGGTCACACCGTCTATAAAGCCCTCCTCATGATGCTCGTGCTCCTTGAAGAAGGTGTGTAAGTGTACACCGCGCAATTTCAAACAGCCAAATTTTCCCGTTTGTTTTAATCGCGGCGTCTTGAGTGGGTAATATCGCTCGAGTGCTATGATTCATTCGGGCTGCTTTTTATGCCAGCCAGAATATGCAACAGGATGGCACGTTACTCGATAAAAGCATCTCTTTTTTCTCTCCTTTCATCTTTTTTTGCATCCTCCTATTTCTTCTTCGGAGGAGGGAGATGAAAAAAGTTGAATATAATTGTGATGTATACTGATATTTGGGGGGGGGGGCGTGATAGGATTCGGCGCGCCCATGCTCACCATTTTATATGAAAAACCCGGCCGCAGCATCAGTATGCAGTGTTTCCTCTGGTTCCGAGGATCGTTTTTGCGGGAGCGCGGAGATCTCGTTTCGGCAGTTGCCCCGAAATTGACAGATTCGATGGTGAGCAGATCTCTCAGAAAATATTATTTTCAAATAAGGCCCCAGGTGCTATTTCCCTGGAGCATGTTTAAAATTTGTAGGCATTCTGCTCTTTTTTCTCCCCTCCGTTTTTCCTCTCTTTTTGTATTTGGAAACATCTTTGCTATATCAGTTGGAGCATTTGCAAGGTAAGGGCCCACCCCATCTCAACACAGAATCTAATTTATTCCGACACTTCCTTTTTTTCAGGCATTTTTTTTTTTATCCTCCTTGAGTAATGACTGATGTTATCAATATCCACGGGGTGGTATCATTCAAATGCAGAAGTTCAGGATGAATTTTTTTTTCTTTTCTATTTTTGCCTTTGTGTCTTTCTCTCTCTCTGTTTCTCTGGTCTTGTATAGATGCTGTTCACATTTAGCTTTACTCGTCGTTCAAAAGCTCATTTTTTCCCCCTTTCAAACTTTACAGGATAATTTTTCTCTGTTTCTATCTCTAGTTGTCTCTTTCTTTCTCTGGTCTTGTATAGATACTGTTCACATTTAGCTTTCCTTATTGTGTAAAAGCTCATTTGTCCCCTTTTCACTATGTTTTTGATTGGATATACATGAATTGAAATGCAAAAGTCCAAGATGATTTTTCTCTGTTTCTGTCTCTTGATTTATCTCTCATTGTCTGCTCTTGTATAGATGCTGTTAACATTTTGCTTTACCCATTGTGTAAAGCCCCCCCCCCATGTTTTTGGTTGGATATATTGAAATACAAAGCTTCAGAATGAGTTTCTTTTGTGGGTATATGGGGGAGGGGAATATCTGAAGTCACATGTGTACAAATATATGTGTTGCACTCTTGCCCTAGCTACTCTCAGATCTCTTTGAAAAACACTCTGTAGATGTGCGAATTGACATTAATTTTCTTGTCTGGAGTTTTTTATGTGGGGGGGGGATGCCTAGAGTATGCCCAGTCTATAATTTCATGATTATTTTGGAACCATCTTTTAGCAGCAATGATATCAAGAAAGAAACCATCACTGATACCAAATATATTTTAGTGAACCAATATTGAATTCAGGTCATTGCAACATGAATATAACATATACACCAAATATTGCTGCTAATTATATTGCTTTTACCAGGAAATACTACAGTTTGAAATGAAATATTTGAAACATATTGAAAAACATACATGTAAGGTACTGTATCTTGATGACATCCATCATTCATAATGTGTATTGTGTGTTGTGATTCGATGAAGACATACTGTATAAGAATGGATTATTATTTTGAGTTGTATTATGTTACTTATGTTATTACGTACATGTAGGCATACTCAGGATTTTTTTAAAGGGTTGTTCTATGGTGCAAATCTATCTGACAACTTGCAAACTAAAAAAAAAAAAAAAGACAGGTCATCAAGTCTGAAGTGAACTAGTTCCATGGTGCAAATTATGACAAACAAAAACCAAAACAAAAGGAAGGTCATTAGGGCCCAAGGACAGACTGGTCTATGGTGCTAATCGATGTGACAAAGAAAAAGGTCACCAAGTTCAAAACCTTGCTGTTTTCATTATCATTACCCATTTTTGTTCTTTTTTAAAGGGGAGTGTTTCCCAGAAAAAAGGGGGTGAACACCCCTAATCGCCCCTCCCTTGCATGGTACGCCTATGTGTTGTTAATGTTTTCTAGTACTTAGAAATGGCAACAAAAATAGTCAGGTTTGACAGTGTTGTACTTGTGTGAAACATTAGCACAACATACCGGCAAATGCAACCATGTCAATACATAAACAATGCAATGAGAAATATAATAACACCGTGAAACTGCGACATTGATCTTGTATGTTTCGCACGCAAGTACTCAAAACAATAACAGGTACAAGAGAGCGTTTCAAAGTTCGTGAGGAATTTTATTTTTGACAGAGAGGGAGAGAGAGGAACCAAACGGCATGAAGGTCTTGTGAAATGGGCCAAAACGAGAGACCAATTTGTCACAATTATGTCAGAAACTGACTTTGACACGGTGTAGTACCATACATCACACTGGCCCAGTGATTTCGTACAGAGGCCGTCATTGTAATCATGGGGTCACTTTGATGGCAGCCTTGGGTTATAAAGTTTATATTATTGATATATTCAATAGGTTTTATATATACATGGATATACGTAATCACTAATATCGATTGGGATGAGGAAAAAAAATGTAATTACTACAATAACAAGTGACAAATTATATCAGAAGAGTGTTCTTTTTATGTTTCATATTTTTTCTTTTGGTAAATTTTTGACTTCCTTGTTATGAGGGGGGTTTGATTGTTAACCTGTTGGCTATGGGAACTGAATGCGTCCTGTTTAAAAGGTTAGTGACATGATTGGGAACACTTGAAAATGCCTCAAGAACCAAATGAGTTGAAATATATAGGCCTACCAACTATACACCAGCTGGAGTGGATCTCCCAGCTAGAAGGATTTGTCTGTAATTTGTTCACTTAAGGAGAAACAATCATGAACGTACTAGGATTTTAATTTTATCGGGGCATGATAAAAAATAGGACCCACAGAGAGCCACACAGCAGGTTTGCCTGCCACGAGGGATATTGACATTTGTTATTTTAGAATGTGTCAACATTTGACTACAAGATTTTCACAGGAGAATCCTTGCATAGTTTACTTGATTCTAGAGTAATTTCAGCCCAAGTTGAGGGCTACCCCAATCATGTCATTTACCTTTAACTGTTTTAAAAATGTATGGTATTGGCTCTGCAGACATACCAAAATATATATATCAAACCAACCAAATCTTCCTTAGAATGACATTTGAATTTAAATCGATCACCAAGCAGATATACGTGGAACATAAGCTATGACAAAGACAGAAATTGTTCTTGTATTTTACATTTTTAGCTCACCTGAGCCAAAAGCTCAAGTGAGCTATTGCGATCGCTTTTTGTCCGTCATTCGTCGTCCGTCGTGCGTCGTTCGTCGTGTGTAAACATTTACACACTTTCATCTTCTTTACCCCATGACTGGATTTAGCCCAAACTTGGCAGGAATGATCCTTAGGGGATGGGGATTCAAGGGTCCCCTAATGGTACCCCTGGCCCCCTAGGGGCCCAGGGAGAGGGCCATAAAGGGCCAAAAGTAGGTAATTTTCAGACATCATCTTCTCTAGATCCAGAGATAGTTTAGCTAAGTCTCTATGGGCCTGTTCAAGCACTCGTCTAAAGCGAACTGTACCGAACAGTGCCAGAGGAGGTGCCTGAACACTCCTAAAGCGAACCGTACCGTACCGTACCGCTCCAGAAGCGTGCCAGGGAGGACCACCTCCCGATGTGGTCTAGAGTGTGCCAAGGCGAACCGTACCGTACCGCGCTAATCGCCTGACCGCATTCCGCTGTTCTTTAACGTGTGGTTCCCTCGGATTAGAGAGTAAAGCGTACCGAATTGGTACCTCGGAGGCACGCTTCCCACGTTTTTGCCTGAACACTCGCAAATGAATCACTCTGGCACGGTACACATTGGATTAGCACGGTAAGGTACGATACGGTTCGCTTCCAAAAGAGCTTGAACAGGCCCTATGTGTGTAGATACCTCTGTATGTGATGAATTATTGTTCCTCTTGACAATGCCCAGGGTGGCCCTGTTTGGCCCCTGATGGGGACAACATGTTGGGGGAGGGCCCTATGGGAATAATTTACATTTACGTCATTTTCTCTAAAGCATATCAGTGGATTTAGACCAAACTTGGTGGGAATGATCCTTAGGGGGAGAGGATAGAGGGTTCTTGATCCCATGGCGTTACTGATATATCCATTAATACATTTTCACACCCGATTCTTTTGGGATTTACAAATACCCAAGATTAACATCTTTAACCTACCAGTATTCCTTTCCAGATTTTACCAATTCCTTTGGTTGAATACAGAGGTTCCCTGAATTCGTACAAAAAGCAGATTACCCCTTTCTATACCATGCTCAGAATATCGGATGCAAAGCATGCAGAGTTCTGTTTTATTGGTAATGCGAAGGTTAATTATAATACAATCCTGGTGAATTAATTACTGTAACGGGTTGCATATCCTGAGAATTTATGGGTATGAATTCTGCAGAAAGTTGCATAAAATTTAGAAAATAGATTTCCTTTCATTTTCATTTCCCAAGTTCGTTTATATGTTTGTTTTATTTCCCCAGTAATGAATAAAAAAATAATACAAAGCATCAAGAACTATTTACAATTTAAAATAAGGTATACCTACGGGGGATAGCCCATTTCACCGACATTTACAGAATGCCGCTGTTCTTCCATGGGGTCCGAGTCAGTATGAGAAAATGATTTATAAGGAAAAGCGTATACACAGTTTCAATCAAAAATATGCAAGTACAGTGTGTTGTAAACAAATATTTCAAAAATTAATGCAATATATTAATGCATTTATATGTTTGTTTTTTTCACTCTCAGTGTAAATTTTAAGTAAATGTTGCAAAAACTGTGACAGCTTGATCCTTTCAATACTTACCTCACCCTCAATGGTTTCTCCCAAGAATGGAATAAAAATGAATGTGACAGGAACATTCCATTTTATGGTATAGGGATGATGGGGTCATGTAATTAGAGGATGGATTTTTTTTCTGGGTCATGTCGATGCCAAACAGAGAAAAGCCTAGTTTTCAAGCTGGTGCCCCTCCCACTTGGTAGAGTCTATAACTAGATATAAAAGCTTTATTCATAAAGACTGAAGGAAAAGGGGAAAAAGATAAAATAGAATATTAAAATCTGGTTGTCATCTGTTCAGGTGAAGCTTTTATCTCTTTCATTGCCCGAAGGTTTATTTTGTGACAGATCTGGCCATAATTGACCGAAAAATCAGGCGGAAGTCGTTGGGATATCTAAACATGATGGAATATCGAGTGAGTCATGGATATACCTGGAAATGTATGTATGTAGATTGGTGCGATATGTGTAGCATGGCCTAACAGTACTAGAGTTGCAAAGGTGTTCATTTTCGTCAAGAGAAATTCCGTTTTCAGGTGTTGTATAATTTTAAGTGCATTTTGCAAGTACACTCTGGCAATAACTAGGAAATTGGGTTAAATATTTTCCTGGTGTTCTGTTTTTGGTTACGTCATTTCTGATTGATGTATTATTTATTTATTTTCTTATTTATTTACTTATTATTTTGTAGTTTTTTATTTTCTTGTTCATTTCTTTTATGTATGTATATATTGATTTATTTTTGCAGGTACTTGTATTTATTTACATATCTATTCATTTACATTTATTTAATTTATTTACTTATTTTGAATTAGCTTGGGCTATTAATACATTTGTGCTGAATTGTTTCAACTTGAGGTCTTAAGTGTTTGTTTTTTGTGGGGGGGGGGGCATGCACTTTATTTATTCTTCTGATCTGGATGGATTGTATAATGATTACTAAACAATTTTCTTATATATTTTATCATGTTTAAATTGATCCATTTCTTCCTGATAATGCAAAATGTAATATGCTCGCTGGTGAAAAATGAAATGTTTTTATCTATCTAGTATGGAGGTGATACGAGAAGTTGCGTTAGATGATGTCGACACAATTATGCGTAATTCCACTCCTGTTCTGGATAAGCTGACGGCCTGTCACGCTTGTCGGACTCTGTTTAATGCTCCCGCGTCCGCGTGATTGCCCTCTGAGCAAAAAACGTGGCAACAATTGTCGCAAACAGATGATCCTCTCTCATGAAAATAATATGAAGTTTGGAAGGCCTAAATGATATCTGTGTTTGCTGCTATAGTGTGAGGATATAGTGGAGGGGTGGTAAGGGGGGGGGTGGTGTGTTCCCCCGTCCTCTCTCCAGCTTCTAGTGTCTGACTAACATGCGTCATCTACTGTACAAGATTTAAGATTCAAGATGATTAATCTATTGTCACAATATATGTAAATTTTGGACGTAATTATAAATATAATTTAGGTGCATAGAAATAAGTCCAATCTACAATATAACTCAAAGCTAACAAACTTTATGCAAATAAACATAAAATACATTTAAGCACAATCCCAAGTTAAAACATTGCACAAGAAGAATAAGAGGAGAAGAGGAAAGCCAAGGGACAAACAAAGGAGAAAAAGTGCAATTACATGCAGCTGAATTTAAAACTCAGTCCCACCCAGGCACCTCGATGCAGATCTCCCTCCCAGCAGATACTCCGTTGCAGTGTTGGAGGACTCGAGACCGACTTTTCCAGTCCTCGGACAATGCGGACTCGGACTCGGTCTTGGCCTCGGAAAGTGGTGACTCGACTACAACATTGCTCCGTTGCACAACACATATGCATGTCTGCGTATACCACCCCTACATCCCCATCCCCATCCCCCCTCCCAGAGAAACAGACTACGAACAGTTGGACAAAAATGCGTAAATGGGTGCATGAATGATGATGGTTGTGTAGATGTGTTGTGACATTTTTTTTGCTCCCCCCCCCCCAAATGTGAGCATCGCTAGTCATGCCACATCTACCTGCGTTGTTCCGTTTGGGGAAAAAGAAGTAGAGCGTTGCATACGTGGTGTGGGTGCCACTGAAATGCAAAAGGGGGGACTGATTCAGTAATTAGGCTATCCGAGGTTGACTGACCAAGGGAGGCATATTTTCCATGTTAAAAATAATCTTAGATCTTACAATAAAAAAAAAAGAAGTAGATTGAAAAAAAAATACTAATTGGGGAAGAGTGGGGTGGGATGGAAGATTTGTAGAGGGACCCAGAATGCTATTTCCAGTAATTCGAATAAATTGTGCGGGAAAAACAATCTGCCATTTCCAATTACGCAGTTCCCATCATGTAAACAATGTTAAAGTAATATACACAGTGTTTGAGTGTTACCTATTTTGTTATTTTTGTATTTGCCTGTGTATTATTTAGCAGTGTTTGTTTATGCTATCATTCATCTTCACTTTATCTTATTTATTCACGTCTTACAGATTCTAATTAATATAATTACTTCTATAGTGAGCCACAGGGCATCATAGCAATTGACCGTTTATCTTCTGAAATGGCAAGTTGTTTTTAGCCGATTTTAAATAAGTAGTGTAATGTTTATCATTACAGTTTTTGCATGACAGAAATAGTGAATTGTCATCTTGATTAGCTAATGAACTTCGAGTACGAGTTTCACCGTCACTTTTTTTCCAGCCTATACGAGGGAACTATTTCATTATCCCTTATTCATTTTAATGCAGGATTTCTTATTTTACCATTTTATTGAAGATTATGCACTTTTGTTCATTCCATTTACACATTTCCCAGTTTTGCTAATCCAATTACATGTAAGTGAACCCTTTCAGTGCATCTTTTCTCGAGGACTACTGTTTCTGCCCAGCGAAGAAAACATGAATGGCATGTTCCAGCACATGCTGCGCTACGTTTGTTGGCACCGACGAATTAGTTGCAACCATACACAGTGATACAAGTATGAAAGAACCAACGAGGATACAAAATACTAAAAAACATGGGTTTGTTTTTAGCCTATTTTGGATTTGTTCTACCAAACTTCAAAAATCGATGAAAAATGTGATGCTTGAATTTTTTTTCTTCAATATGATTTTCAGATTTGGCTCTAGACGAGGCCCAAATGATAACGAGGGAGTGACTGCGGGAACTCATAGTTGGTTTCATTGCCTTATCTAGTACACAATGTAAGTTTGATGATGAGGGTTTTAAATTTCATCGTGCATATGTGATTTTCATTACACTCATTGATCAGAAACATGTTTTTTTTGTGGCACGGGTGGGGTGGGGGAGGCGGGGGGTAGGGAGGGGGCATGCTTCCTCCCCCAACCCCACCCTTTTTTGTGGACAGTTCCTCACCTTTACACTCTCGTATAATATCTGTGTTTACAGGTACTTCGAAATTCGATTCAGCATAGGAGTATTAATTGTTCGGAAATTTCAGCTAAAACTTGCCAAAATAGTGCTCGCTTTGTGATTCATGAAAGCGTGCAGATCATCTTCAAATATTTTGTAGCTAACAGATGTCATGGAAGTCATGACAGGATTTTTTGAATTAGTTTAGCTCTTGCCCTAATAAGGATTTCTATCTCTTTTGGATAAATGGTTATGTGTTATTCTGCAGCGTTCATTTTTTGAGGTTGGATTCCTAAGGTTTAATACTATGCAGTTTAGATTATGATGTCGTTTTTTCCTATTGGATTAATGCAGTAAGTGTGTTACCAAGATGTGTGTGTTCCAAATTATAATAACCTTCGATATTTTGAAAATCACCTTCATTAAATTGCGTATTTTTAAAGGGAGTATTGGATTTGGGGTATTCTCAGTTAACCTAGTCTTTATTTCTTTCTTTAAGGAAACTCATGAAGCTAAATTCTTTTTTTTTGATTTCATCTTTTTTCTTTTCAGCGTATTCTATTTCATACACAGTGTAGTAATACCTTAACACTGTGAAATAAGCTAACACCTATTGAAGATTTGCGGAACTGTTATTTTTAGGGAATTCCAAAGTTATGTTACTTCTGTAGGAATAAAAAAATTGAATAAATATATAATAAGCGTAGAGACCTGTCAAGGGTATTATGACTATATAAGAACGTCCGCTATTATTATTTTTTACTACAAAGAAACAAATATTTAACCACTGCTCACAGAGACATTTTCAAAGATAATTATCTGACATGACTGTTACATAATATACAAATATACAAAGTTCAACTAGTGTTTCTGTCTAGACCAGGGTTGTATTTTCCATTTTAACTTCAGAAGTCACACTGTAAAATCTTTCATGATGAATGTAGTTTACATCAGTTAATTTATGATTAAATTCCAAGAAAGTAACACATAATTATTGTTTGAAAACTTGTGGGTGTCAAGAAGAACTTTGAAAGCGTCACTTTTTTGGTACAGAGGTCATTTATTGACATTTCACTTTGTTTTTTCATGCTGGTATTTGCATCAATTTCTTTCGTGACTCAGTGTGTCAATGCTACAGAAAATTTTGATAGGAAGAAATTGAAGGATTTCACTCGGATCCTCGCAAGCTGAAAAGAAGCCGATGAATGACATGCATGCAGTTTCATGGTGACTGCGCATTTTTCATCCCCACCCAAGATCCTGACCCATCCAGACGCCCACACCTTCATATGGGTAGATAAGGAACATCAAATTTATATGGCCTCTGGTTCTAGACATTTCTTGGAATTCAGCATTAAATAATCACTCAAATAGTCGGAAAGTGGAAACAAGGTATGTGTTTTGTGGGGGTGGGGGGGGGGATAATTTGTATTTATTTTTATCTATTTTGTACTTTGGTTTGAATTTGTATTCCTTGCACCAGGTGCTTTGCAGGTGTGATCATTATTTTTTTTTACTGTGTTGTTTTTAGAACTTTTTAAACTGAAAGTCTGAAAGAAAGATGTATACCTATAGGCCTACTTGATATTGAATAAAAAATATATAACATCATTTGTCTTCGACATTAGTTTCCAAACTGCCTGTTCTTCCATATGCACAACACAGCACAAATTCTGTGCAGAAATCA
>JZLH01S0604078.1:3121-15429 GCA_001188425.1 Eucidaris tribuloides | reverse complement strand
GCTGTGTGGCTCTCTATGGGGCTTATTTTTATCGTCCCCGGATAAAATTAAGATAGTCCTATGTTTATGCTTGATTCTCCTTAAGTAAACAAATTACAGACAAATCCTCCCAGGTGGGAGATCCACTCCTGCTAGTGTATAGTTGGTTTATATTTCAACTCATTTGGTTCTGGAGGCATTTTCAAGTGTTCCCAATCATGTCACTAACCTTTAATGTTTTGAAGTCGTGCTGTCTGTGCATGCTCAACTATCAAATTAGCTCGAAAAATTTTGGGCTAATTCTCTTTGGGCTGGATGAGAATAGGATATGATTTAGCATGCTACTTGGTGATCGCAAACATAACAATTTTTTTTTAGGCTTTATCTCTCTATCTGTTAATCATGTTCCACCACAGGGTATGTATAATCTACATGTATGATGAACCTCCCTCATGCTGCCATACATACTGTACATTGCAGTATTGCACATACCTGAAATTCATCAGAGCTGATCGATAGCAGAATATCGACTTCATTACAAGGGGGGGGGGGGGGAGATGTTCGTGGATGGTCTCGTCTTGCATATTAGTAGTGTATCAATTAAAACCAATGCAGAACCATTGCAAAACATGCAGGTAATTAAACAACAACAATAATAATGAGGATAATTATGAGGAAGAATTACAGTCAAAAAACCTCTTAACTCTCCTCCTCCTCCTCCACCATCATCATCATCGTCGTCGTCGTCTTCGTCATCTTCTTCTTCTTCTTCTTCTTCTTCTTCTTCTTCCTCCTGTACTCCTTATTCTTCTTAATTTTGTTTTCTTCTCCTTCCTCTGTCTTTTTCTTCTCCTTCCTCTGTTTTTTCTTCTCCTGATTCTTCTTAACATGAACATCTTTTTCTTTTTCCCTTCTGTTGACCATGTATTGTTACAGTTTCATTTTATGTTGAGGTTTTCGAGACCTCTATTTTAAAAACACAGTACACAGCCATGTGTAGCTCTATTGATAAATCAGATCATATTAGTGCCTTACATGTATTGTACTGTGTTGGTCCTTGAACTACTGATTTATGTGTGTGTACAGTACATGTCTAGCAATGTACTGTGCATTAATTGGCTGTGTACTGTGTACATGTACGAGCAGCCCAGGTCGCCGCCAACCTTAGTCCATGTAATTTGCTGAAGTTAGCGACCTTCATTTTTGTCCTTCTGTAGTGCTTGCACATGTGGAAAACAAGATCACTTTACATTTTTACTGCATAAGGATTAACTGCATTGTGAATTTGTGATGCATTATGAATGCACTCCCGTTTTTACAGTTAACTTGAATATCATCAACATGATATCATCATCATTACTATTATTTTAAGCATTATTAATAATATTGAAAAGAGAATGATAAAAGTGGGAGAGGAAAAAGAAGGTCAAAATTACAATGACAGAGTTAATTGGCAATGTCAGTGAATCCATTTCCATAAGACTCCCATTGGTCAATGATGTAAGTGAGAGGTCCAAATGCGTGAGATCACTGAGATCAATGGAAATGTACATGTACATGTATGTAAAATCAAACAAAATTTTGGCGTGAGAAAGGGCCAAAATGCGGGATTCTCACACTCAATGCATGAGGGTTGGCAGCCCTGCAATGATGACCATAATAGGTAAGAAAGCTAAGCATGTTCCTGTCTAGTGCACGCAGCAGTGTACAAAAAACTCCAGAATTCTAAATGGATCTGTCAGGGTTCGGTTTCTTCCGGGAAAAAATATTTTTTTCCGGGACAGCGGAAAAAAATGGAAGAAACTGTTTTTTTCCGGATTTTACCGGAAAAAAACCTCCAAACAATATTTCTGAGCCCAATAAATGATATGAAATGCAGTAATTTTAGGAGAATATAACTGGCAATGACATATTTCACAGACAACAAGAAAAAAAAACTACTTCCCAATATCTAAATCCAAGAAATTAATATTTTGAAATTAAATAATTATCCTTTCAAACAATCTCTAATACAGGGGCACATAAGCAGTGTATACTAATATGTACATGAGCTAGTATGGATAATCTATAATAAAGGGGCACATAAGCAGTGTATACTATGTATGAGCTAGTATGGATCTTTTTCATGTAAAATATTGCATATACATGTATGTATGTAAAGTACATGTCCTAAACTGTGTTGGTATTGGTTCATATTTTTTGTTTTATTATTCAGCATCATGGCATAATTACATTTTCCTCAAAGTAACTCACAGTTTCACACATCTTTGGCAACCACTTTGCATGTGTGTTAAAGCCACTGGCTGACATTTGCCACCAGGGCTGCCACTCAAAATTTTGATTTCCCCCTACGTCTATGCGATTTCCCCTGCGGACACATTTTCCCCTACGCCTAATTAACCATATCCCTACACCTATGTTTTCTCCTACAAAATCGACTTTTTCCTACGAAGTTATGTTTTTCCCTAATAAAATACTGTAAGAAATGCAAATATTGATCACAATTTCTTCGCGGAGCAGGGACAAAAGGTGCGAATGATAATCGATTGCCTTGGAAAAATTAGGAATATTTTCTTGAAAATTGTCAAACCCCTACATCCCTACAAATCATCAAATCCCCTACGTTTCCCCACGAAAGGTCATTTTCCCCGTAGGTTATCCCTTACCCCCTACGCACGTCCAAAACCCCTTACCGGATTAGGGGATTTCCCCTACGAGTGGCAGCCTTGTTTGACACCCACAGTTAAAACAATGTGAGCTACATAACCCTCCATGACCTTATCCTTATCCTTAACCCTCCTTAGACCTTATCAAAGTGTCTCTGATAAGGTCTAAAAATAAAGCCCTGAAAAAATTGTATTTCAAAATGATTATTTAGTGCTTTAAGAAAAAAGTGAAAATCGTAAGTTGACCGGATTCACCTGCCCATTTCCTCCCATAGACTTACTGTGTGTGGATCTAGGCTATTTTTTACTCGCCCCGAGTACTAATTGTTTATTCATTCATATCTTGCCAGTGGCAGCATAAATTTCCAGACTTTTGTATTCTAGCGTGTTTACTTGTCCATTCCAACACTACTATGTAGCTCAGATAGTAAAGTTTGACAATTTTTTTAATTTGAAGCTCCACAATGTTAACCTATTACTTTAACTACTTAGCTTGTTGCCTTGTTTTCATATTCAATTCATTCAGCATACTTTGAGAGTCCCTGGCTGCCACAAACATAACTGTATCACTGATGATATGGCTGGCATCAAAAAAATTCTCTTAATTAAACTTCTGACAAAAAGGTGACCAATTTGGCACAACAGCCAATTGAGTACAGTTACGGTAGTTGCATGGAGAAGTGACCATGAGTAGGAGGGAATCAAACTATGGTTAAAAGTTCATAACCAAAACAGGGGAGAACAAAAGAACAAAAGTTCTGTCCTGTTTTATTATAGTTATGAATGATGATAGTTTATAAAATTCAAATCTTGAATAAATTAAGAAAAAAGAAACACTGAGGAGGTTTTTTTCCGTTTCTTCCGAAAAAGCGGAAAAAACCTGTTTCTTTCCGGGGCGGAAAAAAAACGGTAAAAACCGGCGGAAAAAAAACGCCTGCGGAAGAAACTGCCAACCCTGGGATCTGTCAATGGATGTAGAATGTCTAACAGTTTGAAGTTGTTCACGTAGGCCATAGCCAAATGAAATAAAATGGTGGTAGACTGGTAGTGTTTAGTTTTTATTTATTTACACACATCCATTTTAACAAGCATTATTTTGGGTCAGTTGAACATTGATAATATCATAGGTGTGGAATGGTTGTAAAATTTAAGTACTTTAAAGGTAAATGACATGATTGGGGGTAGTCCTTAACTTGGGGTGAAAATGTTCTACAATCAAGTAAACTATGCAGGGATTCTACTGTGAAAATTTTGTAGTCAAAAGTTGACTCACTTTAAAATAATGTCCATCAGTATGCCTTGTAACAAACAAATTTGTAGTGTAGCCTCCTATAAGGATTAAATCTATCGTGCCTGATAAAACTAAATTGCTGACCTGTTCATGCTTGATTCTCCTTTAGTAAACAAACTCAAGACAATTCCTTCTAGCCAGGAGATCCACTCCAGCATAGAGAATGTCGGTATAACAAATTTTCGGTATACAGAAACCGCTGAAAAAAATATCGTTTAAACCCGGTATACCGGCCCGTAGCGGGCGACTGGCAACTCCAGCAAATGCACAAACTCGATGCTGAACGACAGGCACAACATCGATGGCAATGTGTGGGACTGAAGTCAATTATTGACTGACGGTATGACAATTAAAACGATGTGTAAGTTAAAATATTTTTGATATGAACGTACCTCTATCATTGGTAACAAATATCAACAACAATAAACTGTTTGACTCACCAAAATACGGATTATAATGTCTTTATAAAAGAAATTTCCCTCCGCATATCAGCCTTGCACACGCAAGAAAAACATGAGATCGCAAAGTTTCGCGGCGGGCGCATGGGTTATTATTTCCGCCTTCTGGACATATGCCCTCAATGGTAAATGACAGGAAAGGACAAAGGCAGCATATCTCTCTGTGGCGCGGCTAGAGTTGGCAATTGAGTTGCGACATTGATGCGACATGCGACATGTCTGTACATGTGAATGCAGGCCGCAATCCGCAAATATCGCATGAATAATCAAAGAAATATCTCTTTGGAGGCAATTTATTGTGGAAGGAAAGTTATGAATTGTGAATGGATGTTGTCATTTTGTCGATATATGGAATGAAAAATTGGAGAAAAATCTGAAAAAGTCGATATACCAATATTTTTTCAATGGCAATACCGGGAATACCGACAAAATAAAATATCACTAGACTTTAATTCGTCACTTAGACGAATTGGTGATCCGCGTAAACGCTACGATCATTAAATGTAAAGAAAATGCGACCAACCATCTAAATCAGGTATCATTACTTGCTGAAACATATCGGCATCACTTTAAATTTTCCATCAAACATTTATTCAACATTTGACGTGCACGTACGCGTTCGTCCCGACGCGCGCACTTATGATTAGCACTAGGGATGACCTTTGACGTGAAGTAACTGTGTACGAGGTTTGGTTATTTTACTCGACTCCTGTCATGAGATATGGACGAAACACAATTTTTCTGTATGAGGTAATAGATGACGGCACAACAATTTGGCATGGAAAGGAATGTACGGAATGGTATCTCCGAATGAAAGGCTATCAGAATAAGCAATACAAAGCAGGGGTCATCGTTAATTCCAGAGAGTTAGGACTAACTTAAGAATTAAAATTTAATGCGCGCGTACGCATTCGTCGAGACGCTCGCACACATATAATTAGCACCAGTGATGATGTTTAACCTGAAGTACTGTGTACCAGGTTTGATCACCTTACTCATCTCCTGTCATGAAATATGGACAAAACTTGTTTTTTGTTTGTGACGTCATCAATGACGTTACAACAATTTGGCATAGAAAGCGATGCCTGAAATGTTATCTACGCATCATAATCTATCAGAATAAGCAATAAAACGTAGGGGTCACCGTTAATTCTAGAGAGTTATGAGCGATTTAAGAATTTAAATTTTTAAATCGCATTTACTACGCGCGCATGTGTGCGCATTTAAGTTTTTTGGACTTGTAAGCAGTATTTTTGGTCCAGGTGGTCGGCAAAAGGTTCTAATTGATGAAGAATTCAGTCAGACATCCAAAATCATAAAAAAAAACGACGGTATTCGCTCGGGAGTAAGGTCGAGGCGAAAGAAACCCGCGTACGCGCGCGCGGGACGGGAAAAATTAATGAACCTATGAAATTGTATAGTAACATCCGTCCAAAAGTGATGGAGGACAATTTGATCATAACCGAGAATATCAGTAACAAAAAAAAGTATAATGAGCGAATGAGCGCTTGCCGAAATTTTTGGTTGAATTTATAATTTAGTGGTATCAAGAAGGTTAACCGTCGGTAACCGATCCGGTGCTCCAATCAAGAATCGTATTTTTCCATGGGGTTTAGGATAGCGTTTTGGTAAAAGATACATAAAGGAGACAAAAATAATAGTCCGATATAAATCATTAAGAAACATTGTAAATATATGCATAGATTATCACAGAAAGTGATGTAAGATTCCAATTTCGAGTGTTTTATAGATCCAAAAGTGAGGAAAGTACACATTGAATGGCCAGAATAAACATATTAGAAGAAGACAATAAACCAAGCAGACTCCCTGAATTAAAGTGGAAGCGAGATACGTAACCGTTATAGGGAAGAAATGTCTTGAACAGGAAATAAAGGTTAACTACGAAAGCCGAGTCCCGTGTTGTTTGAGGGTGAGTGTTACGCCGTTTTTGAGCCATAACCGAATACTACAGCTCTGAGGTTTTGTTATCGAGGCGCCGCGCGGCTCGAGATATCGCAAATCTAGGCTTGACTGGTCTAACTTGTTGGCTTGTGATGTCATTAAATCGACGTCAGAGATATCTATCATCACAATTGGACCAGCCATAACCATAGTCAGAAGAAATATTGACATGGAGAGACATAATTATGCGCCAAGTTTACAATGTCCTATTGCCGTCTTCGTTCTTTTTGAGATTCGCGTACACAAAAAATGCGCAAAAAGAAACACTGAATAGAAGTACATAAATTTCTGACCGAAGATCTATGGTGAAAGTCGCGGTTACGCCGGATCACTCTAAATTAAAAAAACGATATACCAATAGGCCGTGACGATATCTTTATCCCGAGGTTGTACATTTGTTATCTTTCAACCAGGTTGGTCAAGGGCATGTTGTTCATTTTCTCCTAATCATGCACTGCGAAGCTTTTAAAGGACTGAATCGGGCCATCGACTCCGGCCTGATGAGAACAGAAAGCTCAGGGCGCGGTCGCACCGGGGGGGACCCTGTCGCTAGCCTCCGGTTTCGAGTTAATACATACTGTACGTGTATACGCGGAATGGTGTGCTTATTTCAAGTGCGCAGTACGTCAGAAAAGGACCGCGATGGATCCACGACGCTATACATGACGAAATGAGCATCCGGAATAATCAATTCGGCGAGCGTTTGTGTAAATTTTGATCAGGCACCTTCTCGCACTCAGTTTGGCTGGCTGTCTATTGCCTACTGAATACAGCGATCTGCCAGTGTGCCGGGCGGGCGTGCATCGAGACTGTTGGGGGGCAACCATCAGCGACAGGGGGGGCCCGGCCCCCGCACACGAAACGAGTCTAGGGCGAACAGGGTGACGCCCTGAGTTTTGTTCCATCAGCCGGTCGATGGCCACGATTCTGGTCCCTTGAGTGACACGCGCATGCACTGTTACCGACCGTACCAATATATGCTGTATTTCTTTTTTGGTGTAATCAAATGTACAACTAACCATCATGGTAGTACATTCTGTTTCTAAAATCATTCAATACTTATAGAACTACGTACAGGTTATGGCAGTGTACATCATGCAAAATTTGCAGCATGGTAGTCGCGATGAGCTTATTGGTGGTATTGCCAGAGAGCCTACATGTAAGTTACACTGGTAAAAAAAGTAAACATGTAGTTTAAGGGGTGATAACTCAGATTTGAATGGTTCCGTGTGTGCTACTGGAGGTACAATTAGGTATCCGCGAGTCATCTGATCAGTAACTGTAACTGCCAGTTGCACTCAGACATGGAGGACTAAATTTGATTCTTCATTGCGGTGACTTCTTAGACATTGCATTAGGGATAAGAGCTGATAAAATGATGGCAATGTATCCAAACTGGGCGAATTTCACGGAACGAGGGATTGTTTTTTAAAGAATTTGATACCGCGTGTGACGGCGGTGCCGTCATTACGCGCGAAGTGTGCGCATCATGGTATATTCCAAAGGTTGACCCTTTATGATACCTGACTTCTTGACATGTGTAATTGTGGTGTTCATGCGTATTTGGTTTCAGTATTAATTAATATAATAGCATAAAAATCCATTTTTTCACGTATACGGGTCATAGGATACGTCAACGGGGATGACTGGTCACGATTGACAAGATGTCTATGTTTGGAAAGCGACACTATCTATGACACATCATCATGAAAATTTGCAACCATCCCAGCGACAGGCCGAGCACGGGGGACAGGGCGTATGGACACCATGTTGATTTGGCATTAAGACCGTCATAGATGCACGGCAATCCGGATTAAAGATAACAAAAGGGATGACACCATGAATCATGATCTAGCATCAATAGCCTATCAGACCAGACAAAACAAAACGATGAAAGTCAGGGGTTATATTGCTAGTGGAGATTTATGACTGATTTTAAAAATGCAGCGTTAGTCGTATCGTGCGAGCGCGCGTCTGTTTTGACGGTTTCGGGCGCGTACGCCTTATTTCCGCGCCAGGGTCCAATTGCGGTTTGGAAAAGGTTCGAAATGATGTAGAAATTCCTCCAGGTATTTGCAAAGACCTGAGAAAAGGACGGCGTAAATTCGATTCGTGAACGGTGGCCAGACAACTGCGGAAAACGCCGCGCGGGGATGGGGAGGGCGAGGTGGGCCGGCCGAGCCAAAAGGCGCCGAAAAAAATGCCAGAAGACGTATCACGCAAAATCCTAGGGTCGATTGGGCATTTATGAAGTTTGACGCGCGTCCGAGTGACGCGGTTCCGTCTGACCGCCGAGCGCTGGGGCGTGCGCAGCGGTGTGGCTTGTCGGGAGGTGGCCTGTGGACCGGCCTACCGCGGTTGAATGTGTACAAAATATGGTCACTACTCTCGATCTGTCAATCTATGAATATGGACATAATGACATTTTTGACAACATGACGTCATAGATGACGTCACGGAGATAGCTGAATCACGGATAACGAGATACATGTCATATGTCGAGATATTGTCATGAGAGCTATGCATGGGAAGGTTGCAACATGATCAGGCATGTGCAATTCTGTGGAGGATATTGGCACAAAAAATGTGTCAGAACAGAGAAAAGAAAGAAAAAGAAGCAATTTTGGACGTGAAATCAACTTGGTACGCAACGTTACACGGTTGCGGATCACCACAAGGAGGTACTCAGGGAGTCTCGCCCTAGTACCTCCTTGTTATACAGTACTGTACTAGAAAGAATGATTTTTCTTTTCCTTATCATCATTACACATCAATAGTGAAAACAAACCTAGATACAGTTGACCTCAGTTGGCGCGCCACGCTGTTGTCCGACCACAGTCATCCAGTAACGTGATGTGGTCTGGATAAGAGAGATACATCAGCAGACATAACGGGGAGGAAGGGGGAGGTAACACACAACCAGCGCACAAATTCAAACTGCCGCCCACACAAGTGACTACGTCACTTGATCATTCCCCGGATACCACAGGTCTTCTGTGTACACTTCTGATAAAGGTATCAAATAATCTGGCACTGGACTGTAGCCGATGTCCAGACTAAAAAGAGAAACTGGTAATCCAGGTCGGTAATGACTGTCAGCTCTATTGATAATTAGTTCTGGCTGCCAGACGTACTGAATCTACCAGATAAAAATTTTTCCTACTGCATTTAACGTCGACAGAAGACGTTCCCCTCGCAGTTCTGAAAAAATCAAGGGAAAACACCCTTCTCTCATACCCGCTTTTATAGTGCGCAGCCGACTTTACCGCCGCTTCCAGAAGCGAGGGTAACTCTTTAGCACGTAGTAGTCGTTTATTACTGGCCTTCCTCGACCACCATGACGAGAGCGAGACGCGCACTATTGCTGTGGTAACTATCCCATCTCACGCTTCCACGAGCATGTATGTTGCAGGTGTGAATGTGTACAGCGTGGGTAACCCGGAATACGGAAGCGGCATACATGTACAACCATTTCCATGTTCATCGGTCACTGATATTAGTCCGCACTAGAAATCGAGAAACATTTTATACGACATAGCTTGGGCCTGATCGGACCGTGATCCACCTCCCAGCCCGCACCTCAACTTTAGCTCGGGCTAAATATTTGCGACTTTATTAGTGAGCAGTAACCGCCGCACTCAGTCCGGACCTGAGCGGTACTCTCAACATAAAAAGGGTAGCAGAAGATTTATTATTTTATCTGCCACCCGAAAATTACACAATCAATTAGTGGGCCTCAAGCTTCTTCAGCTCGCGGCCACCTCTGGATCAAAGAGCTCGGAAGATCTCGAGCAGTGAGTCATGACAGGCCAGCGTAGCACTCCAAATTGCATACATTATCTGCCTGCTTTTATTTTGAATCCAACGAACTTACTAGGAGGTCCGCACACGCAGGTCAGAAAAGAGTCAAATTCTACCTTCGGCATTGCGTCGTTTGCAGCATGCAGTATAAGTGAAACTTCCATCAGGCTAATCTAGGGTTTTCCATGACACTTGAATCAATTAGCCAAAATTTACATGAAATTGAGAATTAAGAACTTGAGATATTAAACATGTTTTTAAAATACACCAACTCTACAAAACAAGCTGTCTGTTTTTGTTTGACACAGTGGCGGCGCACGAGGCCACAACACGACTTCAATTACCTATATTGAGGAAGGTCCATTCATCTATAGGGAAAGTTTTAGCCTGGGACAAGCAGTAGGATTGAGAATGCTGTATTCTCTATCGACTCAATATAGAAAATTTTAGCTCACGAACTCCATTATCAGCTGCACTCATGCTGTCAATCGTTTTCTGCTCGCACAGTCGAGCGCAGGACACCAGTCAACATTCACTGCAAACACCACTCCACCACACAGAGGTTTCCAGCTCCAAGATAAACACCGCGGCGAGCGGGAGGAAATACTACGAAACAATGAGTGACCGAAGACCATTCGCTGTATTTTAATTTTATCAAGGACTGGGACAACTTGAGGTAAGCGAAATTGTTTTGTCATCGGGGGCGGATGGTAAGCTGTAAAATGACATTCAGCAGCCGACCTGTAGGTATATAAATTTCCTTTCGTCATGGTAATTCGCATTTTTCAATCATGGCAAAATAAATGGAATTTTACCACAGTTTTCTTGTCTACATTTTCCGTTTTGAACGCGGTAAATTCTTTTCGTAAAAAATTCACATTTTAAAATCTCTCCAATAGTTTGTTATTGTACATTTTTTATCAGAAATCTATCATACTCACACTGTTCTATTACATTTGGAATCAGTAGTTTGATGTAATCGAAGTAGATTTTAAGCTTCGAAAGTTGTTTACTCTTTTTTCGCTATCGGCCGTACATCACTTGTGTGCATTTATGCAAATGAAGTGCGTCGTCAATGATAAAACCTCGCATAATATGTACGCGCATGCGCAGGCCTGCAGAAGGCAGAACAAGTGGTGTGCATCGTGAACTGGAAGAACCAAAGTTTTGCTGAAACGTCGAGAGTAAAACTACTATTGTATGGTCCGTCATCAAAGAGCTCCATTGTTGGGCGCGGTGTGTTGGACACTGTGTATTCGGTTCAGCTGTGAATGGTGGTTGTCATTTGTCAGTATTTTTAGTAGTGGTAAGGCACAAGCTAGCGATTACTTGATTTAAGCAAACGCCGGCAAATCTCATGACTTCACTCGCAGATAGTGTACAGGGAATCTTGCCAGAATTAAGCAGAAAAATAATATACAAGTTTAATATAGCCCCAAATGTGTTATCCCCAATGGAGCTTGAATTCAGACTAATAATCCAGATCCTAAGATAAGTTATATGTACTGTACAGGTGTGAGTCCTGGAATATTGATTTAGTGGGTACGTAAATTCTGGCAGTGTTAAGTACAGTAACATTATATCACATTGGACACTGTTGTAAATTCACTATGACAGCTCTCTGCCAGACGTCCTTCGGTCAGTGTGTATTGCTGAAGTTACGACTTTATTTTTGTCCCCTTCGCAGTTTGCAGGTAGAGAACAACATCACTTTAATATTTATAAGGAACTGATATGCACAAAATCTTGTGATGCGTATGAATCTAAGCGAATTTCAGACCTCCCCCCTGCAAGCAGGGCCATCCCGCGAAGACAGTTGCTGTTGAATTCGCAAATAAAGGTCTGAACAGTCCAGACTATAATGAATACAGTTAAGCACCTTAGACAAATTTGCATACAAATGTTCAATGTTTAGTAGTGTCGTATGTTGTATGTGTACAAATAATTGCCCAAAAAAATGTGCATAACTGAATTCGATAATAAGTCAGTTTACATTTGAAATAGAATTATATCCTTGTGTAGAAATGACAACATGTAATGTTGACTCATTTCTGTTTGAACAGTAGTACCCTCATTAATTTTGTGAACATGAAAATAACTACACGTAATCTATTACCAAAAACTACAACTCAAATGCCAAAAACATCTTCA
>JZLH01S0604063.1:23401-34423 GCA_001188425.1 Eucidaris tribuloides | reverse complement strand
AATCAAGTGTACTGCTCAAAGTTTCGGCTAAGAAAATTCCTCTTCTACAGTCGGCCTTTCTTACCTTGGAGCTACTAAATAAATTCCATGTTTTCACCACTCACTGCGCAGTTGTAATCACGTCATTATTTATCCTTCGACACTTTTGCCGTGGATGTCAGTCTTCCACGGTAGACTAAACTGTACTGAATCTTTGTTAATCGGAATGTCTCAAAATCTGTTCCCACGGAAGAATTTTTCTTTCATTTTGAAATACTTTTCCGATTATACCTAAGTTCTTTTTATAACCTTCAGACAAATATTTTGGTCGATTTAATATTGTTTCTTTCATCCTTACACCCTCATCTCCCATCTCTTCGACTGTCAACTCGAAAACACGCAGTGCAATTTTATGACAATGAATTATTCAGCGTAAGAAGGCCTACCGCTGAGTAGCAATGCTACTCTGACATTATTTGTAGCTTCTGCATCTTGAGTAACTAACAAGCATCAAAACGGTTTGCGATGTAAGTGCATTATTCTGTAATGCGTAGCATTGGTATTATCTCCATCGAGCAATAATTGTGACAGCCTTTTATTGCGTAGAGATGATAAATTTCACACAGAGACAAGGACAGGGGGGACGCTCACAAAAAAAAATCAGTTTTTGAGATGATTATGATGATAATAATGATTATGATGATGATAATGAAGATGATGATGATGATGATGATGATGATGATGATGATGATGATGATGACAGCGATGATGATGGTGATGGTGATGACTCTCACCTACTCCGACACAATTACAAGTCATCACATGTTACACAGTTATCTATTTCAGTAGAATAATGAATTTAATGATGTAATTATCTTGTATATATGAATAACTCATGTCTATTTCGACGTTAATTTTGATTTCTTGTAAAGCGCGTATAGAGAGCCCTGATATATGCGCCATGTTACTATTATTATCATTATTACTAGTAGTATTAGTATTAGTATTAGTATTAGTATTAGTATTAGTATTAGTATTAGTATTATTATTATTATTATTATTATTATTATTATTATTATTATTATTATTATTATTATTATTATTATCATAGTAGTAGTAGTAGTAGCAGTAGTAGCAGTAGTAGTAGCAGTAGTAGTAGTAGCAGTAGTAGCAGTAGTAGCAGTAGTAGTAGTAGTAATAGTAGCAGAAGTAGCAGTAGTAGTAGTAGTAGTAGTAGTAGCAGTAGTAGCAGTAGTAGTAGTAGTAGTACTAATAGTAGTAGTAGTAGTAGTAGTAGTAGTAGTAGTAGTATCATCATCATCATCATCACCATCATTATTATTTTGATGGACAGGATGGAGAGTTTAAATCAGGGCATTTTCTGTTCTTTAGACCCACACTCTATTGAACACACCTTTCAATATTATTTAATGTAGAATGATCACGAAACAAAGGAAACAATTTAAACTTCAGGATAACTATTCCAATTGTAGCAGGTATATGGTTTTATTTAACTCGACCATTTTGCTAGAGTATACAGTACACTGTAAACTGATGTAAACTGATGTAAACACTCATATGTCGTTTGCTTTCACATTTTAATACGTGCACATGTACGTATATAAAAATAAACACGATATCATGCACAACGTACGACCAATCTTGTAGAAGACAGATGACTTCAACCCTGTGCCAAGTGTACACAGCAAAAATTTGGGTGTTAAGATTAACACTTCCGGTGTTAATACGGGAGGACACTATGGATTACACACCGGTGACAAAATTTCGGTGTTATTTTAACACAGTGTTTTTTTTTTTTTTACTTTGATGATTATTTTCACATTCGATAGTGTTATGGTCATACTCCTGAGTGTTAATCTAACACCCGTGGGTGTGGTCCTCTATTACCACAAGGGTGTCAATTTTATCACTGACGGTTTTGCTGCATTAAGTATTTAAGCTGGTCACAATCGTTCGAAAACCTGCAACACGGCAACATTCAACACAGTGTGATCACACCGTCGTCACAGTGTGGTCATACAGTGAACACAAAGTGAACTTAGAGTGAGCTGTATGCCAATAACAGTGTTATGAAAATGTTCCATATCCACAGTGTGGCCATATAGTGTGTTCACTCTGTGGTCACTGTGTGATCACTGTGTGGTCACCGTGACCAGTCCGTGGTCACCATGTGAACGATCTGTGGTCACCGTGTGATTACTCTCTGATCATGAGTTTTTTGGCAGGAAATTCAGTGTGTAAACATATTACCTAAAACAATTGAAACGAAGTATCTTATGCAGTTTTCAACCTCAACCCACATCACTACTATAAATTTTAACTCCCCTCAAAATATACAATATACTTTATGAACTGTAAACAATATGATGAAAATAATCATAGAATTCTGGACACATAATGTCGTAATTTAATGTTACTACACTCGAAGACACCCACTACACTCAAAACATACACACACTTGAATTTGCACTTTGCCCTTGGAAAACGTGTAAATATTTACCGACTATCTAAACTAGGAAACGAAAATCACCAAAGCTGATTGATGTTAAAGGAACGCTTGCCCCAAACATTGGTGTAGATTCAGTGAATCAGGGACATTTTTTAGAAATCCATCATGGAAAGTTTGGGTAAATTTGGACAAACCGTTCAACAGATTTGGATACAATTTTCATGAGAGTGAATGAAACGGTATGTCGCCCTCTGTAGTTGGCAATTATGCTTAACCTGTGATGCCACACTAGAACAACCCATAGAGATTTATCTTAGACCACAGCCCTGAGAAACAGGTGGATAAACGTTCCTATTCATAATGTTCATAGACGTTGGCAAAATTCATGCAGAAAGTCAACATAGATTTGATCTGCTATGATCAGCTGTATTTTCATCTGTGGATGATTATGTACAAAATTATTCAAATATTTGGAAAATCACGTATCTAAAGATTTTAAATAAACAAAAAATGTGCTCAACCTTCATTGATGGATTTCTACCAAATGTTCTGGATCAACTGAATCCACATTAAGGTATAGGGAGAAGTTTCCTTTATAGTTATTATACCTACATGTTAGTGAAAGTTTGGTTATGTTTTCATATAAATTTATACAGAGTAAGCCTACTGCACTTGATTAAATTTCAAACAAAGCTGGCAAAACAACGTACAACACAATAAGACGAACGCGTAATTCCCATACAAAAGACGATTTCAATGTAATTTTGTTATACATTTCGTGTCCAAATTAAATTGAAGACAGAACAGAGCCACCAGAACCAAACCGATTTATGATAAATATAGAAAAATGACACCGAGTGTGTTCACACACACTATCTTGATTAATACTGTGAGTCTTGTACCTCCTTTGAATAATATTCAGACTTACAGTTATGCGCATGCAAAGTGGGGCTTACGCCGATGTATACTGAGAACCAAGGGCGAGGAACCCCTTGCACGAGTTCGAATCTTCATGTCTTCTCTGACTATGAGATACAGCGAGTTGTATGACGTAAAAGCCATCCACGTAATCTCTGTCTAACATGGCCAGTAGCCACCAGTCATTTTCTTGCATTGCTTAGCAATGAAATAAATATGATTATTAATATGACTAATAATATAAATTATGTTCGCAGAAGTGCTAAGAAATGAATTTTTTTTCTTATAACCTTTCGACCTCTTGTCCGATTAAAAAAAAAATCGAAACTGACATGAAAAAAAAAATTCATAACATGTTGAACCCGAAAACAAATCTCCTTAGTCTTAAAATACAGGCACATACTAAGAAAAAATGTGCAACTTCAAATTTATTTTGCCACACTCACCTCCTTTTGGGTGCAACTATGAACCCTAACTTATAGAGGTGTAGATTTGCACATTTTGCACTCTTGAACTTGCAAATATGTACCATTAAAGGTGCAAAACTGCTGTCACTGAGTTTGAATGCCCATAAGGTGCAAAACATCGTTAAAAGGAAAATCTGCACACTGAAGGTGCCATTCTGTACCCTAAAAAGGTCCAAAGTGTTGCTGAAGGTGCAAAGTCTTCTTAGTGTGCATGGTTGCATGTCTGTATTTACGACTAGCGTAGTTCTTATACTCTCCGTGGTTGAATTACTCCTTGACAGAGGATCTTTAACTCTTAAAGTGTCACGGAAAGTACAACTTTATAAACATTACAAACGTTAGACGGCGAAACCGTTATGTGAAACAATAATGCACAGAATAAATTCGTACTAATATGGCATAATATCGACCCATTTTTGGTGTTTATAATGACCCCCAATAAGTACTTCCTTCGGTTGGAATAAGACACCCTTTGTGGAGCCCAAAGAAAAAATCCAAACTTTTATGATACTCTTTAAACAAACGAGTGACATTGTTCACTCCTTGAAGAGTGACTGTCAAAAAAGAGTGAATTTCGAGTGAACTTGAGTGATTTTCATTTTGGAGTGACCTCAGGGATCACTTTGAGATTCTAAGTGATTCCCGAGTTCACTGAACTTCACTCTGAAATGAATGAAAACGTACATATCCATTCTAAATTAACTCTAAATTCACTACTTTTTGACATTCACTCCTTGAATAGTGAATAATTTCACTCGTTTTTTAAGGAGAGTTTCCGACTTACATGATGGTGTATGAATTGACAAATAAACACAAAAGAACACAAAACTTTAAACATTAATGCTGTTGCTATCTGAATATGTGCAGATAAATAGCAGTACATGAATTAATGTCGTGGGAACAAAAATTCTATAACACAGTCTATGGGCAAAAACCGGAATGGTTGATTATGAATTTTCACTTTTTTAACAGCACTTTATGACCGTTTTTAAGTGCATTTTTTGCGAGGCTGAATTTTTAGACCTTATAAGAGACACTAGTAGCATACAGGATCATACACCCTAGAAATGTATCAAATCTGGGCAAAAAAGTTGCAGGATCATGCACCCTAGAAATGTATCAAATCTGGGCAAAAAAGTTGCAGATTGCAAATCAAGATAAATCTATGCAGTCCTTGGAAGAATCGAAATAATTACAATGAGATAATGCTGCTCCTTCCCAGTTTTCCTATCCAAGGAATGTCTCCAGGGTTCAGGTTTACTCATTCACCTCCTTTTAGACAACGAAGGTGGTATCTTTTAAAAAGTTTGGCTGAGTGTAGTTGAAGAGTTCGAAATCCATTTCATAGATCTTCCACAACTTCCTCAACTGATGAATGGTTATATCACCGAAGGCTTGGTAAAACTCCATCGAATCTCGAGCAGTCACATTGTGCGACTTTAAATAATAGATATTCTTTCCCACTCCCAGCCGCTTCAAGAGTCGGGAACTGTCCTCCCGAACAGTTTCCAGTTTCCCGATGTAATCGTATTTGATAGAACACGGCGCGCACAGCGCGAACATTGTCTGCCAGTGCTCGTTTAATTTTAAACGATCAGGAGCATCGAGAATATGACCGATGAACTCGGTCCAAGTCAAACCTTCTCCTGTCCTAAGGCTCTCCTGCGTGACGCCTTGGCGGTACTTCAGCATGATCTGCACCGCCATCTTTTTAAAGTAATTACTGTGCGTTTCACAATCTAAATCACGAATCCTCTGAAACTTGTCTTTAAAAGCGGATATCAATCTTACGAAGGGATCTCTGGTGAACACGAACTTTGTGTACTGCTCAAGTATTAATTTTCGCTCCGACTCCGGATACTGGCGAAGGGTTTTCAGTGGGCTATGGTGTGCTATATCGCGAGTTATTTCGTTTAGACTCAGCGAAGAGTTCTCCAGTGTCATTATGATGCGTTTCCAGTTGGTGCTCCCCGCTTTGGGAACGGCGCAATAGATAAACTTGTGCTTTTCGTTGACGAACAGATGCTTGAGTGTGAGGTCGGATAGTTTGTAATTTGAGTAACGATTTGGTACCAACTTTCTACACGTGTTCTGTAGATGATCTTTCCTACGAGGCTGGATGGCAGCAAGACTGTCGGTGGAGAATGTGACATCCAGATCCTGTAATGAGAAAAAGGACGATGGGTATAGATGTAACGACTACTATTGCTAGAAAGAACACAGAGCCATCACAGAGGGTTTATACAGTGAACACCGAGTCATCACCATCACAGTGGGATCACGCAGTCAATATTAGAGTCATCATAGTGGGATCACAGTGAATTCTCACAATGAACACAGAGTCATTACAGTGGGATCACACAGTTAACTTAGAGTTATGACAGTGAGTTCTCACAATGAACACAGTCATCACAGTGGGATCACACGGTGAGTTCTCACATAGAACACAGGGTCTTCACAGTGGGATAACAAAGGGAACATAGAGTCATCATAATAGTGGGATCACACAGTGAGTTCTCACAATGAACACAGAGTCGTCACATTGTGTTCTCACAACGAACACAGTCACCACAGTGGGATTACACAGTGAACAATGCATCACTGAAAGTGATTTTATATTATTTATAAATTATTGAACATAATTAAGTTTTCTTTTCTCGTTTCTTTACCGTCTTAACATGAAAAAAAAAATCAGCATTGTACTAACACCAGAATAGACCACAAAGCGACGTTTACAACCTAAAATTGCCAAATTTGTCAAACCGCACATATTTTGATGTTCAAATATTCGGCTCAACTTCGGCTTTGCCGCTCCCCCCCCCCCTTTGCAATAGCGTCCCCCGCCCTTACCTCCCATCTTCCCCTTTCTTCCCCAAAAAGTTTAAATGAGAATACGTCAAAGACGGACAAGCGAGTCTCACCGAGGATTTCAGCTGTAGCCATTGGGGGCGCTCTTCGTGTTTAACAGTAACGACTCCACTTTCTTGATCCTCTTGTTTCGTTTCGGGTTCTTTATGAGCAGCCTTCGACGATTCCACCTTTCAACTGTTCCAATAACGGGGAATGCCGACGGTAGTTGGTGGAATTACGCGGCCAAGCTTTACCCTGCCACTCCGAGCCACCGCAAATACACTCCGTGAACGACGTAACCTGAACTGTAAATAAAAAAATAAAATAAATTTATTAATAAATAAATAAATAAATAAATAAATAAATAAATAGATTAATTAATTAAAAAAGAAATAATAATAATAGTAATAATAATAATACTATTGCTACTTCTACTACTACTAACTACATGTACTACTACTACTACTACTACTACTACTACTACTACTACTACTACTACTACTACTATACTACTACTACTACTACTACTACTACTACTACTACTACTACTACTACTACTACTACTACTACTACTACTACTACTACTAATAGAACGACATGCTATAATTCGCCAAATCCACCAAAATAGGTGCTCAAGGCGCGGGTATATAAAATTATGCAGAACACAGATTTATGGTTCAAAAGCAGATGTGAAGAGATAGGTTTCAAAACAGATTTTAATTGAGTAATAAAGGTAGAGTCTTTTATAATGATAACAGTTTTGTTGGTAGCAACGATACATGCAGGAGAAGAAGAGAAAGTGATTAGTATTAGTAGATGGAGAAAAGATATAACTACTCATGTAATAGTTTATATTTTTCTTGATAGATGAATTATAGGCCCTACTACAAAAGTCAATCAACAGAAGATTTACTTTTCTGAAGTTCTTCACGTAATGGATTGATCAATTTCTCTTCGTCAGAATTTATTTTCTCAAACGCTTCAAATAGGCTAGCAATAAAGGTTTATCATCAAATAATAACTTTTTGTATTGAGCATATATCTACTCCAAGAGTGTTCATGGATCTTTGTAGTACAATACATGTATTCATTAAAAAATATTAAGTACAATACATTATAAAATCTATAATAAATACATTTTTGCGTTGTAATTTCCTGTAAATGGCTTACATGTATCTGTTTGTGTTTGTATTTGATTTTGTATATCTATGTTTGTGCTTGTTTAAATTTGGTTAAAGGGTATACTATATTGTTCCTTATATTAGGAGCAATGTAGAGCATTATGCTCTACCTGATCCCCCCCCCCAAAAAAAAAGGTTCTTGTTTCAGGTGCGAAATACTGTCGGATCTTTTACGAAATGAGATAAGGCATGCAACCATGTTTTGAACACGATGAAGACGGTGTATCCAAATGTGTGGTTATACGAACGCACACGCAAGAACAATTGACATGTATGTTACATATCTCCCGATTTTCCATATAGTTATCATGAATGTGATTTTATTATGAACTTACAACTCTCAAAATCTTTGACTTCACTGACATTTCAAAATTAAAGATGAAAATGAGGTTGGAACTCCCAACAGACCAGCAATTGTCTTATCAACAGAGAATAAGCTTATCCGTGATTACAGTAATATACAAAACCGGGAGCGGAGATTTCATGTGACGATTGGGGGTGGGGGACGAAGGCGAAATAATTCTACCCTTGCACGGGGGGGGGGGGTACCAGAGGGCACAAATTAATATGTGGTTAATAATGGGAATTGTGACTTTAAAACTCCCCCTCACCCACATTAGGGCGATTGCGTGCGTGTCGTACGGGACATTTAGTCAACAGTTTCTTGGCTGAATGCTTAAAATACAAATTTGTTTTGTGGTAATTATAAAGTAATAGTGGGTAGCCTCGTGAAAAAATGACAACCAATAAAAAATGTTTGTTTATGGGTGAATTAGAGGTGAAAATGTCGCGTGTCGAACGGGACCCAGAGATGTCCCGTACGACACGTGACTATGTTAATTCTGTTTCCTTGACATGCTAGAGAAATGATAACTTATTCCAGGTGTCCATTTTTTCACAACAGCTTTCTACCAGTACTATAACATGACTCTAAAATGAAAATTGTCTTTCCTCATTTGTGTGGATAGCAGATTGAAAAATGTGAAAATTGCCAACTTTTTTTAGTACGGAATCGCCCATTATTAAAGTTTAAATCTATTTTCAGCACATTTATCCTTTGAATAGCTTTGCCGATTACAAAATCTATTTAAAATTCTAACAAAATGGAAAAAAATATATATGTATTTTTTAAGTTTTAAAAAGCGAGGGGGAGAGGCGATCCCATTAAAGAGGAATCCACTCTTCAAAATATATTACACAATTGTTAACTACGAATTGGCTTACATAGCTGCCCAGTGGAGCCAATAATCATGTATTCGGTTTTATTCTCATTTAGTACTAATGGTGAGATTATGTCAGATTTGAGGTTTTGATAATTTGCAACAACAAATGGGTTTCCACGAATAAAGAGGGCCCATTACGTTCACGTGTTTCATTCCCAGTAACATTACTTTGGTGGTAGATTTTTCATGGACATATCTTAAACCTTCACGTACTTTACCCTTATAAAAATAAACCATGGTTTTACCATGATAATGATATGGTAAAACCATGGTAACACCATGGTTTACCATGGTTTGGGGCAAATTTACCATGGAACCATGGTATAACCATGGTTTCATCATGGGTTTACCGTAGTAGTACCATGGTAGCACCATGGCAGTACCATGGAAATATCATGGTAAAACCAGGATTTTACCATGATATTTCCATGGTAAATTGCCCAAACCATGGTAATACCATTACCATAGTTTACCATGCTCTTACCATATTCTTACCATGGTAAAACCATGCTTTATTTTCTATAAGGGGTCAGCGGCGTGCCAAGGCCACGTTTAGGTACATTCGTAAACACTAATCAATCAAGCTGTTATCCTCTTAATCCACACTAATCCTTCTAATCCTATTAGCCTGGGATAATTCTGTCAAGTGTAACTGAGAAGTTACGTTTGGACCAATCTGAGATAACAATTTGGCACCAGGGAATCACACAGCGTGACATACTAAGGATGAAAAAGGGAAGTTTATGCAGTTTTTTTTCTTGCATTCAAGACTCTGATTGAAGCTCTCATATTATGTTAGGGTTTAGATGAACATTCTGTAAATATTTTTTTTTAATGTATAAAGTGACATAAACGGCTGAATGTAACAAGCCACAAAGCATGTCAAACAGTTAACAATTTATCAGTTTATTGTGCTGTCAATCCAAAATCGATAAATAACACATCCCCTCCCACGCCCCCCACCCCCAAAAAAGAGCACCTACTATAATTGACTAGATTCTAGTCCAAATGACCAGAATTCTAGATTATTTAACAGGGGGCCCCTAAAGAACCAACAACCTTCTACTCAAAATTGACTCAATTCTAACTAAAATGACAATAATTCTCATCAAAATGGCCATAAATTTTATTATAATTTTGATCATTTTGACTAGAATCATGACAGTATAGTGTTGGTGTCTGTGTGATCCCATGTTCTAGTGAAACATTTTACTTGATTCTAGTCAGTTTTACTATATGGAATCGCATCATTTTGACCAGAATAATACTAGTAAGTCAACTATGGCTATATTTGATTATACAGTGAACGGTTGTGATAACATAATTATAAGGAAATTTTGACTCGCCATTTTGGCTGATATCTTACCTTTATTTCGTGACAGCTCAACCGAGAAGAGAAGAGTAAGCGTAGAAGTGCATGTCATAACTATTATGAGGGAGAGCAGATGCTGAAATGAATACATCTTCTTTGAACTGCATACGTCATCGGTGATGTCACTGCGAAATCGAATCACAAAGAAAAACAAAAACAAAATTGATTAAAGGTTAGTGACATGATTGGGAACACGTGGAATGCCTCAAGAACCAAATCAGTTGAAATATATACCAACTATACACCAGCTGGAGTAGATTTCCCAGCTGGAAGGATTTGTCTCTAATTTGTTTACTTAAGGAGAATCAAGCATGGACATACTGGTGTCTTAATTTTATCGGGGCACGATAAAAATAGTACCCATAGAGAGCCACACAGCAGGTTTGCCTGCCAGGAGGCATATTGACATTAGTTATTTTAGAATGAGTCAACGTTTGACTACATGATTTTCACAGGAGAATCCTTGCATAGTTAACAGGATTCTAGAGTAGTTTCAGTCCAAGTTGATGACTACCCCCCAATCATGTCATTTACCTTTAAATGTATATTTCTAATTGACGTA
>JZLH01S0604063.1:3176-14773 GCA_001188425.1 Eucidaris tribuloides | reverse complement strand
ATCTCAGACTTTCAACACACCATTTGTAAGTATTAAACTACCGTTTGGTATTGATAATGAAGGGAAGTAATGGACTTGCACATCCCTGACACAATCTTTAAAGACACAGAATAACATTGTGGAGCTTCAAATTAAAAAAAAAATAAACTTTGCTATCTGAGCTATACATAGTGTTTGAATGGACAAATAAACACCCTAGAATACAAAAGTTTAGAAATTTATGCTGCCACTAAGCAAGATATGAATGAATAAACAATTAGAACTTGGGCCGAGTACAAAATAGCCTAGATTTACACACAGTAAGTCTATGGGAGGAAATGGGCAGGTGAATCCGGTCAACTTACGATTTTCACCTTTTCAAAGCACTAAATAACCATTTTGAAATATATATATTTTTTAAGGGCTTCATTTTTAGACTTTATCAAAGACACAGTGGTAGCATGGGGAATCATGTAGCTCAGATGTTTTAACTGGAAACAGCCTTTAAAGTGGAATGAAACTCAAATATGTGCCTGCCACCTGCTTTCAGAAAAAAAAATTATAAAAAAAAATAATAGTAAAAGTTTGAAGAAATTTGATTGAACTGTTCTGTTCAAGAGTTATGAATGTTATAGTTTATATGATCCTTCCTATTGGAGGATCCTTAAATTGGCAACTCTACTGCTTTATGAGATGAATGTGTGGAAAACTCTTCATTCATTTTGTATACAAATTTGCATTTTTGTCATTTTTTTCATATAAAACATCCGATTTTCTCTTGCTTGTTGTAGAATTATGTACCAGCAAAAAATACTACTGCATGTTTTTCTAAAATAATTTGTTTTTCTCTCATCACAAATCCAGAATAGGAATATTTGTGAAAACGTGTGTACAAATCCAGTAGGGAGTACTCTCCAAATTTTCATTTGAAAAGGTAGTAGTTGCCATTTTAAGAATCTTCCATAATAAACACTGATAAAGATTAAATATGCGTTTAACATCCTTAACTCTTGAGTGGTTCCGTCAAAATTGTTGAAACTTTTGGGTTTCATTCCCCTTTAAACATATGCCTATTTGCACAACAGGCTGTATAAACAACTGTTAACTTGCATGCAGACGTGAAACGTAACCACGGTATATGATTGTCTGTATTGGTAGACTTGTTTTGTTCAGATGTTGAACTAGAAATTATACGTAAGAAGAGCAGTTAGAAAGTTCCCCGCTTACATGGTTGAACATTGTGTTGTCTTCTGTGACCTTATGTGTGAGTTGCGTAAAGGCCACCGCACACTACGCGACTTTTGTCGTACCACTGCACCGACTTGGATCCGAAATAAAAAACAAAGCTTATAACGAAATATATGCTTTGTTTTTTTTATTTCGGATCCAAGTCGGTGCAGTCGTACGACCAAAGTCGAGTAGTGTGCGGAGGCCTTAAGAGTTAAGACTGTACATTGTGACCACTGAGACCATCTATTCATATATGCAAAACCATTCACAATGTATAAATTCACACATATTTTCACCTTTATAAAGGCGTGAAAAGTCAGTTTTCGTTAACATTAAGACCTAGGGTAATTTCAATCTTCGAGTCTCAATTTTTATAGCTAGTCGGACTTCCAGACGCATATCAAGTGAAAACTGATTTCATGCTGATTAAACTTAATAGGGCGGCTTCACACAGCAGGTGAAGCTGAACGTATAAGATTTGAGAAGGTAACAAAAACGTTTGAAACATGCGAGGCATCGTAATTTTGATATGCAGTGCCATGTTACCTTTATAAACATTAATAGCGTCGACATGATGCAAAATACAGAAGAAAAAAAATCATTATGTCTCAATTAAAAAAAAATCGATGTTTTCAGTAAAAAGAAATAATAATAAAAAAAATCTGAGCTTACCCTCCATGGTAAGGTCTTAAATTGAAGCTCTTAAAATGGAAGATCATTTAATTGGTGCATGCTTTAGAAAAGTGAAAATCAGGACCTCCCCATTGACTGCTGTTTTACAATTAAAAGTCATGATCCAGATGCCCTTTAATATATTATTTTGCTAGTGGCAGAAGTACGAATTTCTAAAGTTTATGTATTTGAGGGTGTTTGTTTGGGAATGCAGGCAGATGTAAATGTTTAACTTTTTTATTGACCTTCTATAACGTCGCATTTCAATGTTGAAGTTAAATGACACGTTGAGTAAATTTGATCCGTGCCAAATTTTCCGTATAAAATTAACACAAACCTTTGTTACTGACTGAAATATTGCACGGTTTTAATGCGAATTCGTTTTAATTTTACCCCGGCCGGATATGTTAAATAAAACACGAGCGGAATCAACAGATTCTAGTTAAATTAATACAATTTTACAGGTAAAGATGACGGAAAATTTGACATAGAGGTTTTACATTGCACTACAGTGTTCAGACAAGTCGATTGTATTATTGGTGTTGACCAGAGTTGCCAGTTTGGCGATTTACTCGCCAAAAAACACAATTGGACGTTTCCACTTCATTTGGCAGGCACAAATTAAACTATCCGCCAAACGGTTTGGTTTTTTTGGCGGTTTACAATGGCATACCTGAAAAAAAAATCATGATTTCAGTAAAACAGGTAGCACAAGCGTCTCATATCTTGAAATTAAGGCCTATCCACGGCAAAAACTCCTTTAAGCCGCGACACAGTGCCCAAAAGTTTAAAAAAATATGGTAAACCGCAGCACCCATTTTTTTTTTTGGCCGTGGCAGAGGTTTGAAAGGTGTTCTAGATTGATCACAACGTCATTTCTAACCATATCTAGGGTATGCTACCCATAAAATGCATCAATGCAAATCTGGCGGGTTTTTCACCGATTTTGGCGGGTAGTTTGGCGGGTTGAGAATCAGAAAACTTGGCAATCCTGGTGTTGACAACTTGTCTTATGCGTCAGCGATTGCAACACACCCTTCTCCTAATCCACCACGATTTGTTTCGATGTGAAGTACCACTTCCCTTTCTCTGTCTCTCGTGCATTTCTCAGGCTCTTATCCCCCTTTGTATTCACGACTGACAGAGTATCAACAGAGAGCTAAACCAGTTTGGTAGTGGTTCACTACTACCAAATGACAAAACCAAGACGCTTAGCTGTTTGAAAAGGCTCTTTGAATATGTTAAATGAAAACAGAAGCCCGGGTTTTTTCCCATGGGGGTGTGTGACGAAAGTTGTTAGGTACAAATATGGTCTACTTCTACTTTACTGTCAATGAAATGGTAGTGGTTCACTGCTACCAAACGACAAAACCAAGACGCTTAGCTGCTTGAAAAGGCTCTTTGAACATGTTGAATGAAAACAGAAGCCCACTTTTTTCTCGTGGGGGTGTGTGACGAAAGTTGTTAGGTACAATGGTCTACTTCTATTTTACTGTCAATGAAACTTTGTAATGCCCAGTGACTGTCGAGAAGTGTGGGTATACGCAACGTCACGACGTTGTGTAGGCTATACCGATACGTTGACTTCTCGAAAAACGAAGACCCAGACGTAAAGGCAAAGAGCATGATTGGAGGTAGTCCTCTGGGCTGAAACTATTCGGGAATCAAGTAAACTATTCAAGAATTCTGCTGTGAAAATCTTGCAGTCAAACGTTGACTCATTCTAAAAGAATTGATGTCAATATCCCTTGTGGCAGGCAAATCTGTCGTGTATCTTGGCATTTATTTCTATCGGGGCTCGAGAGAAATAAAATACTTGTATGTCCATGCTTGATTCTCCTTAAGTAAATAAATTAGAGACAAATCCTTCCAGCTGGGAGATCCACTCCAACTGATGTGTAGTTGGTATATATTTCAACTCATTTAGATCTTAAGGCATTTTCAAATGTTTCCAATCACGTCATTAACAAGTCCAGTGCACTTATGGCCGAAGTGAAAACATCAAAATTTCATGTCATTGCTTGTGTATTTTCTAAATGTTTCACAACCTGTCGGTATACAACTAACCATCATTTAGACAGAATTGTCAATTATCTTCGTAGAAGTGATTCTTTGCTGTTTGATTCGACAAAAATGTTGGTATATGGAAATAGACATATGGGCAATTCCGCGAAAAATGTTTCCTGAGCTCAAAATCATGAAATGTGTAATAATTCCAAATATATAATGTGCTACAGCTAGTATCACACAATAGAACTCATCGAACTTTTTAATATGAGTGGTATTTGAATACATTTGAAGTGTAATAGACATACTTTTCTTAAAAAAAAAAAAATTTGCAAAATGTTCTTAGCTTTTTTGAAAAATGCACAATCTTTGAGTCTCATTATTTCACATTCACCAGAAATTCAGAATTAATTTATAGTAGTTTATAGTTAAGAAAGGACGAAAAATGACTAACATTAGCTTTACGTTAGTTATCAAATGCTTTTAAGTATACATAATAAGGTGTAATGTCCATAACGCAACATTTATGGTCCTGTATGGGATATACTGAATCTGTTGTACCTACTTGTCATCCTACAACTTAAACAGGTCCTCAGCACCCATTTCAGAAGAAAATTGGCTTCACTTCACGCTTAAGCTCACAATCGGACAAGATGCATTGGTATGTCCAAAAAATGTAATGTCCGTAACGGCAACCATTGTGTGTGATAACTACCAAACGATAAATAGAAACTAATTCAAATTTAAACTGTTAACACTTCAGCGTGACCTGTTTGAGATTACCACAAATAGGTTCAGAATGATTATGATTTTTTCTAGAAATAAGCCCCCAAAGTTGCAAAAAAATGTCTAAATGTAATGTCCGTAACGCTGGAACTGCCCTTATACGTAACTGTACGAGGTATAAATCACGTTAAATTCATCTGCGAATACTGATTCATTCATTTTTGAAGTATAATGACATGATAGGTTTGTGAGATAAATATTTTTCTAGGCCTTTAAGAATACAGGATAAGAGAAAGTGAAGAAAAACATATGATCTGCCTGTTTAAGCTAAACGCAATCGCTGGTATGGATGAACGCCGATTATTTTATTTTTACTCGCCATTGCGTTGATTCAGAAATAGAATCGACCCGAAATTCATTTGAAAAAAAAAAGAATATTCAATTAAATTCTATGATCAATATAACGGAAAGAAAATACAATAAAATGACAAAATTAAGATAGAGCAATCATCATACCCAATATAATCATTCTTTTTCCTACTTTATGCGATTAAAGACCAAACTATGATAAAACACGAGTTGTTTTGTTTTCTTTTTGTTTTGTTACAAATTATGATCTATTGTCATTGTTTTGTTTTTATTTGTTTTTTGACCTAATTCACCTCTCATGGTCGATGTCATTGTTGCATACTCATAACTATTAAAATAGCATGGAGACCTAGATAAGGAGAGGTATGTGTATGCGTCTAAAATATAGGCTACAACATAAAGATGTGAAAATAAAATAAATTTCCAGTTTCATGCCTTCACTAAAGTCTACCAAAGCATTTGTCACAATTACTCAGGACAGAAAGCCAACAACTCAGCAATCAATATTGCACGCTGACTTCTTTAAAAATTGAAAACATAATACAGCAACCGCACCGACAAACGAATGTCATTCCACGCAATACCTTGACGCGTTTAACCGTCTCGCGTACATTGAAAATATCAATAACCACTTTTTGTTCTATTGTTCCCGGACTTGTAGCCGGTCCCAGGTGTACAAAGCCCCGGTGACAATAACCAATGGAGAAAAAGATACAGACACTTGTCCTGGGCTTGTCAGCGAATCCTTTGCTTATGGATTAACGCCAGACGACCATGTATTATTCATAACCTCTCAAAAGACAATCCTTTATTCGCTTGCTTTAAATTATTACCCCCGCGGCTTGCAGTGAAAGCGAAGCCCTGTTACGTCCTTTACGCAATATGACAAGCAGGACGTGTACCTTATTATGAAACTGAACTTCGGTAGCTCACTTCTATATATATTATGTTTTTAAAAAAAGACAGAAAAAATATGTACTTTTCTCAAAAAACGAATGTATATTGTATCATATCAAAGCAGAAACTTTTTCCTCTTTCTGATATACCTTATTCCATCTTATCTTTTTTTTCACCTATACGTATGCCTTTTTGTGCGATGGGTGAAATCTCGTTTCTGCTAGTTTGTTTACTCATGGGCGAAATTTTCATTAATGTAATTCGTATAACGTTTTTACCTTAAACAAACATGACATGAAAAAGGGGAAATGAGAACAATATTGCAGTGCAAAGTTGCAATCTTTTAAATCCACTTTATGAGCTTCTGTTATTGAAATTCATAATCATTTTCACACTGTCTTTCTAAAGGTTTCAGTTTCAACAGATGGTGTAAATTGATGTAGACTAAGTCTACATCACAAGTAGATACTAGCATAAAACTTCCTTTATTCAATCCCAGAAAAAAAGAAGTAATCTCGGTATTAGCATCGCTAAATGAAATTAGATGAACTCTATCAAAATGTGTCTTATGGACGTTCTGGACATACCAAACATAACGAAATTTTGCAAGAAATTAATTATTATCAATGAGGATTTTGGATGCGTCGGTATGGGTTTTGTTTTGTTTTGTACTTTTTTTGAAAGGCTGTACATTATACTAAGTATCCTTTTGTCACAGGGACGTGATAATAACATTATTCATCGAGAAAATAATTGCATGCAGGTACCGCTATATGCTTGTCTAAAAGACTTATCTAGGAGCGATCGACTCATCTTCTGAGTAGGACAACGTAATATTTGCCATGCTGTATTCGATAAGTAATATCAAATGCAAACTAAAAGTGTGCCGCTTTTCCAGGTAAATAAAGATGACTTATACTTGCTTTTACGATTCCTGTAGGTAGCCGAAATTTTTGATGAAATCACGAAGATCATCAAGCATCGATAGCAAAAACAATTTACATTTTAAAGAGAAAGAAAGATGGGATCTATAGCAAAACGTCCTCGATCTAGATCACTGACAGAAGTTTTCCGATCGATGTGGGAACTAGGACGGAACGGCGAAGGTCTTACAGGGCAATGACATGATTCGGAGAAGTACAAAAATGCCCCCCAAACCAAATAGGTTGAAACATATACCGATGTATAAACCAGGTGGATCTCCTGGCTGGAAGGATTTGTCTTGAATTTGCTTACTTGTGGCGAAATAAGTGTTCATTTACCGGTATTGAATTATTCTGGTGTCCTGATATAAAAACTTATCCAATACATAGACAAATTACAATTGAGTACTGATGGCGATTTGTTTCAGAAGTAATAAACATTTGACCATGGTATTTCGACTGCAGAGGCCTTTAACAGTGTACTTGATTCTAGAGTAGTTTATCCCATCGCAAGGACTTTTTCCAATCCTGCTATTTGCCTTTATGATACAGTAAACAAGAATCAATCCTGTATAATTAGTGTTTAAAAAAATTGCAGTGCGACATTTGGTCAGAAGCAGGACAATATCACACGAGATGTACACTATACTCAGTTAACCATCATTTTATTGTAAAACCATTTAACGAATAAGTGTTTTGACAGCCGTAAGTGGCCGCACATGACAACACGCCTCCAGTTTAAACACCCTTATGGCGCCCTTTTGATTCCTACCAAGTAACAGTACTTATGGTGAAAAATACGAACCCCAATAAATCTCTGATCATACTTTCCAAATTACGTAATAATTTTGACATGGTTAGTTT
The DNA here is from genome assembly GCA_001188425.1 of Eucidaris tribuloides. Taxonomy (NCBI): domain Eukaryota; kingdom Metazoa; phylum Echinodermata; class Echinoidea; order Cidaroida; family Cidaridae; genus Eucidaris; species Eucidaris tribuloides. The sequence goes on along the minus strand of JZLH01S0604063.1, from coordinate 7,106 downwards.
CTTACATCGAAAATTCATTTGTTGTTTTCTTTTAGATCAGGAATTATCTACAGACGAGATGTACAGTAATTAGTTAACCATCATAATATTGCATTTAAGAAAACGTAAACAAATAAGTATATCAAGTTTTGACAGACGTACGGGAAGGCTATGAACCCTACTGAATCTCAGATCGCACCTTCCAAATTATATAATAATGTTGACAAAATTGCTTTCTTCCTTCGAAAATTCATCTGCCAGTTTATTGAAACTATACATATCTACAGGAAAACGACATATTGAGAATCGTAAATTAAACAGGTCATAGCTTTGTGTTATATCATCAACGTTATGTAGGAAAAAGGAAATTATTGTTTGCTGTAGTACAGCATCTTTTGGTCTGTACTCTGTACTACCTCATAGTTCTACGGGTGTGTCTGCTTCAAATTTTGACAACTTAAATGATACCAAAAGAATATCGCCTACGGAAAAAATGGAATCATTGCATGTGCAATTTGGTCCACGGGGAGGAAACAAAAGTAGCTCTGCCTGCCTTTTCGTTTGTACAGGGCGTCATCCAAGAAATGTCCATCAAAAATCTGCATCAACTTGTTTCATCTTCAAAGCAACAAGTGTCCCGGATAAGTGTTTGGAAAGGGCTGAAATCCTTCGTTTGTTCTAATTATGGTCCGTAAGTCATCGTATGCACAACGACAATGTTTGGCTATCTATTACAAAACAAGTTGGCTTTATCATAGCACAAAACAGAAGTCTCCCCAACTGCTGGACACACCGCGTACTGCTAAATGATCAAGGAACTGCGGATTGATGCGTCTAAATTAGCATAACACAAAACACACCTTACACTTGATAGGTTTCAGAGGCATTTAAGGATAAAACGAATAAATGGATGCTGTTGTCGTGTTTACTGAATCGGTGGCTTAACAATGATACTAGAAAACGACCGAAGATGTCGAGGTATTTCTCAAATATTCGAGACGGGCGTATTTACATTTCTCAGTCACTGCTAAAGAAAACTCCTTTCCTTCACAAAGCACGGCCAGACACAGAGAAATGCGGATCTTGAAGAATGATTGTAACAGAAAGAAGGACACACTTATGCACAATCGGTAGGCCCATACTATCTGGGGAAGAAGTGAGCTTTGCTGTGGAAATTAATAATGATAGAGAGTGCTACCGTGGGACAAATTGGCACACATGAATATGAACTGAAATACTATGTCAGCGCGACCCAAACTTAAGTTCGACTCGGAGTCTTAGAAATGTACAATGTATTTCATCGCATGTGCAAGCAGGGGCTAATATACATTGGTGTTTCATCGATTCGGAATAGATCCAGATAATAATGTTGGATAATGCTGTAATAAGGCAACTCATGAGAATGTGATAGGGGAAGTAATATATGTGCGCATAATTTTGTTTCTTAGAACAATAAAACAACAAGATAAGGAAAAAGGAGTTGGTAAATTGCAGCAAGCTGCTAAATCAAGAATGAATGAATAAATTATACTAATCCAACAAATAATAAGTAGATAGATAAAAAATAAAAAAATAATTAACCAAATAATCGTAAAATAAAAATAAATAAAATAATAAATAAACCAATAATAAATAAATAAACAATAATACTAGTTAATAACTATACGAATGAATGACTAATGAATAATAAATAAATAAATAAAGTGAAAAAATGAATAATAAATAAAATAAATAAATAAATAAATAATAAATAAATACATTCAGTACATACATAACATAAATACTTCAGAGCGCGCCCTCGTGTCCTCTATTGATAACGGAAGTTCACTTGGGTAACTGTTTACCATAAACACGTAATCCAAAAGTAATTATGAAATCTTGGCACTGTACTTGTATACTTATAGGCGGTATTGGCCACTGCTAAGTTAGTTATCTGGCGCACGAATGGTGAAATGTGGGGCAATCAGAGCGAGTGGAATCATAGAATCAACCGGGACAGGACCGTTTTATGTAGCCCGCCGTGGTGGGGGTAGCGTTTCCTTGCCGTGGAACCGATGGCTAGCTGCCTGCAGACCTGCGTCTTCAAACACGGATAACTTGATTTGGTTTGACTTGTTTCGGTTACGACAGCTCAACTGCACCGGCCACTTCCCTGTTATGATCTAAATACCCTTGTACCCATCGGGGGACTCAACAGAAACTCGAAGAAGCCCTCCTCTTCCCCGTGTGTAAGCATGTGTTATCCTTGAGTAACCAATTATTCACATCACAACAAAACCGTTAACGCATTGTCAACCCACTTTTCAAAGACGACTTTCCCCGGGAGCCTCGAACAATAACATGACTTGCTTCACGGATTACGAAAGGATCTTCCTTTTAATAATCTCACGCTTAAGCCCCTTTGGACGGATGAAAGCTCTACACATCGGACAGGGGATCTACATCGGACAGAGGATCTGCATCTTCTTTTAAATCGATGTTCGAGAGCCCGTGAAGGGCAGTTTGGAATTGGATAATCATGGTGTATTCAACATTGTGTGAACGTGATTTCCTTTACCCATCATGACAATGTGAAGCTCCATACACGCACCTTGGGGTGCATCTTAACATTGATTAGACAATTAGCAGACCTCGGTACAAGTTCTTGAGAAAGTGTGTGTTTATAGATTGTTGTGTTCAACTTTCCGTCCAAATCTCTATCTAATGCCCTTCTAACACGATCAGTCTTTTCTGTCCTTGTTTTACAGACAATGTTCCTATTTCCGTACTCTTATATTTTCCAGTAACATTTACAACTGAAAACAAGTTTCTGGCGGTCCAAATCTCTATCTAATGCATTTCTAACACAATCAGTCTTTTCTGTCCTTGTTTTATAGACAATGCTCCTATTTCCGTACTTTTATATTTTCCAGTAACATTTGCAACTGAAAACAAGTTTCTGGCGGTCCAAATCTCTATCTAATGCATTTCTAACACGATCAGTCTTTTCTGTCACCTGTTTTGTCCACATTGTTCCTATTTCAGTACTCTTATATTTTCCAGTAGCATTTGAAACTGAAAGAGTTTCTGGCAGTCCAAATCTCTATCTAATGCAATTCTAACACAGTCCGTTTTTATGTCCCATGTTTTGTCCAGATTGTCCCTATTTCCATACTCTTATTTTTTCCAGTAGCGTTTGCAATGAATCTACCTGAATCGGGGATCAAAACAGTGTAGGCATGCATACTCAGAGTCTGAATGTGAAAAGGTATTCCTCCCTTTTTTACAACACATTTGTGCTAATTGCCATTTGTGCTAATGGCCATTTGTACTTTTCTATGACCATTTATTTTCAGCCCAAAATTGAAGGTGATTTAATTCAAAGTTTCTTAATTAGTTAATAGATTTGTCGAACAAATGGAGGTTATTTAGCTCAAAGAAACTGACAATATTCTCACGCGGTGATCTTAAAGACAGCAGCACAATTCTCCATAAACGTATCATCAGTTCTCCTATCTCTAACAAGGGAAACAGGAAAGGAAGGCGAGAAAATTAAAAAAGGAGACGATTTTCCCTTCGTCTCCTCTGTCGTTAACAGATCAAACGACCATTTTACTTTAATAAGGGAAGATGGACATTTGAATTGACACATTACGACACATTATCACATCAGAATAGGTACCGGTAGGTGGGCAAACCCCCTTCTCTTTCACCAGGAACTTTTGCTACGAGTGGTAATACGTTAAATAAGAAACGGTCTTTCAAATAAATTTACGCGTGGAGTGAGTGGACACTAAGTAAAGCCATTATAGGATTAACGCTGAACGTATTAGTGTGGCGATATCTTCTTCCCTGTATTTTGACAATTCGATTGTGTTAAATCCCTCAGAATTTCTAAAGACGTGTGTGCTATTGTCACTTCTCAGTTTCCTCTTGTATTACCACTAGCCGGTAAGTTGGTGAAGCAACACC
>JZLH01S0604055.1:23576-55926 GCA_001188425.1 Eucidaris tribuloides | reverse complement strand
ACTATTCCTACGGTGGCGTTACACTCCAGGAATGCGTATCGCTTTCCAACCGGGGCACGTTGGCAATTTGCGGGACCAGGTGCATACACCACGTTTAATTGTTTCTCTTGCGAGGTATTGGTACTTGACGATGAGCATATGTATCTGCCGGAGTCGCTTACTGCGACACCTCCGATAATGAAAATAACGCGGTCATACCCTGAAAGCTCCATGATTCTGCATGATCGGCGTCTGTTCAATTCTGGAAAATTTCTATCGCAAGTGACGCCCCTGTCTGATCCATCATGGGTTATCGTGTATGAATCTACTTGTGTATCACCTTGTCGAGGCAGTTCGAAGTACAGATATGCGTTCTCTCCCCGCGGTGCGTTAATCACTGCGTCGTACGGAGATGCATCACCCAAAGCTGAAGAAAACAAAAGCACCACAGCAAAACACCACAGCAAAGAACGCCAATGTCGAATGATTACGTTCCATGATGTCATTAGTCTTGTTCCCCACTTCTTTCCAGATTTCCCCATTGTGCCTGTCTCCCGGTTAGTGTCGTCAAATAATAATCTGGCTGCTTATGACCTCTTGCCTGGGAAAAAAGTAAAATGTTTAAGTGGTAGGGAATTTATACTGTGAGATCACTTACATAATAAATTGCATTTTAAGAAAGTACTCATTAAAGTCATGTTTATCAGATGCATCAGCCATCGTTGTTGTTATTGTTGTTTCTTCTGGTTCTTGTTACAGATTACAAACCTACCAGTCATATTTTCCATTTTGCTATTGCAGGCCCTGTTGGATTTTGATTGATTGATTGATTTTATTTCATTTCCATGGTAAATATAAAACAAATACAAACACAGGTACACAAAATTAAATACAAACATAAATGGATACATATAAACCACCAATTACAAACAAAATAATTAAATTTAACAAATACAAGGCATACATGCATGCACTCTTTACAATTATTCTAAAATAAACAAACTCGAAACGAGCCAAAAATACATTAAGCAAACTGAAAGATTGACGAAAATGGAGGGTCCTCTAAAAAGCTAACCTTGGATTTTGAGGAACCCTCGAAAATAAAACAAAGAAAAAAGTTTGTAATAATGTAGGAATACAATTTTTCTATGTTAACAAAACTAATTACAAGAGCGAAGAAAAAGAGAAGTGTACACTATAACAGTCTCCGTGTAACTCTTAGTCCAAATAAAAAAAAAATGTATCTAAAATAAACAGGAGTAGATAATAGATAGTTACCTGGTTTGGTTTTGCTCACCACATCAAAATGACACAAACTTCGTTTTGGTTGTTGGTATACAGCGTTGCAACTACATATACCAGAGAATCGCATTGCCCCCTCTCACACGGCCCGTTATGTAGCTGTGCTAGGGATGTACGAGTGTCTGTGTATTGAAAAAACAATCAAAGTAGGAATTAGTTTTCTTTTCTTGAGTTTGGCACTGTATTCTTTCCGAAGTTCACTCTTTTCGAGTCCCGGGAAGGGGGGGGGGGGGTATTCAATGTAGCTGCCTATCTATATACGGGGATGTGCCGCCAACATGTGTCGCAATTTTAGTCTTTTCAATGACCCGATATGCACAGTCTTTTCAATTAATGGCCCCTTATTTTTTGGTTTTCTTGTTATAAACATAGGACTCTTTTCACAGTTCTTATATTAATGGTTGGTATCATTTGGGTTGTTCAGACATCACCCCTTATTCTCACATTCATGTCTCCGCGGTCAAAAGTGTGGGATGGAGGGCTTACACATTGGCATTGTCTGTGTGTTGGAAGTCTTTTCAAGCACGTTTCACGGGAAATATGAAACCGAATTACGATGCTAGTGTGAATTAATATCCCACCCCTATAGGGAGGCCCCAAAATGTTAGATGTTATGTTCCAGCCCCTCTGATTTGAGTGCGCTAAAAATCTGCCTTTGAATATTGTCAAAATTGTGTGAAAATTACAAAATTATTACTTTTTCAACAGAAATTAAAATGCTTCAAAGTCAGTGGAGCGGCATCAGCCACAATGGCATTGTGTATACACAATCCATGCAGGCCAGTTATTATGCAACAATGCCTATTGGGTTTGCACATTTGGAGTGCCCATTCTACACATCTACGCATCGATTCTGGGATGATTTATCCATGGGCCCTACATTGTTAAACAAACTATGTTAATATCAATTCAATGTTTGCCTCGTCTGTGAACTGAAAAAAAAAATGATAGACCTTTGTTAGGCCATTAATATTATAACATTACAAAATAATGATAGATGCAGGTATATTGCGCACTTTTCGATCAAGTACGTATGACAACATGAAGGATATCACATGAAGAGTTATTTTTCGAATCGGGCTACATTTTAGATTTGACTCATGTTGACCTTTAGGCAGTGGCGTATCTAGCGGGTGGCAAGGGGAGGGCTTTCAGGGGTCGCAAAAAAGACAAAAATGAGAAGAAAAGCATGGGAAAATAAAGAAAGGGGAAAGAATCGGGGAGAAAAGGGGGAGAAAAAACATTGAAATATTAATTTCACGAACATCCTTAGAAGCTACCGACGAAAAAAAAAGTTGGAAAGGGCGCGATCTCGACAATATTTCAATGTAACAGCTGCTGGAAGGGGCGCGATTTCAGTGCTTGCCCCCTGTTTAAGATTTTGGAAGGGGCGCAATTTTTTCACTTGCACCGGTCGCTGTATTTCCTAGATACGCCACTGCCTTCAGGGGTCAAAAACCACTTCATTGTAAAATGTATGTACAGTTGTATTTACAGTCTTGATAGCAATAGTTTGAAATAATTTACAATTGGTATTTCACATTCTTATATGTCTCTTAACTCTTTACAACCCATTGAATTTAAATTGGTAAACGTGATGATGTGCATTCACATCCATTCATTTATTCGTTCGTTCATTCATTCAATCATTCATTCATTTATTCATTCATTCATTCATTCATTCATTCATTCATTCATTCATTCATCCATTTATTCATTCATTCTATCAACAGATAAATTCAATTTACAACCAATCAATCATATACATGTTTATGAAAAGGAGACATTACATACGGCTAGGAAGCCCTGAAAACGGATGCTTATTAAGATAGGGTCAAATCACAAAATTACGAACCGCAAACGAAATTTACATCGTATCAATTTTGGTGGTTGTATATAACACACTGTAAAATAAATTTCAGGAATTCAATAAACCGGGTAAATACGAACCCTTGCACACACAATCTCCCACGCACATACACACATATCCCTGAAAGGTTAAGAGACGTACATTGGTAAAGTGACATTGTAATCGAATTCACAATAACTTGAATATAACTATTTCAGCATTATTTGTTTAATTTTTTTTATACAGAGGTTTGAAATCTAGTTAAATAGGATGGTAAATTGTTTTATCTCTTACAAATACCATGTTAACATTGTACACGTAACGATAGCGATACAGATGCAATTGTTACAATTGGAACATATAAAATGATGTTGGTGACGGGCAAACTACTGGTGTACATTTGAATGAACTGTATATTTGCTACGTTGTTTTTTTCAGACAGAGGTTTTACCTCTATAAAATCAAGGTATTTAAACCGAAAACTGGTACTTGAAAAACGTACATGTGGTTTCATTGTCTTTTTATTTCTTTCCTTAGAACAAAAAGAAGTTTCAACAAATGGGTTCTGTATGTTACCCCACATGTAATTTCAATAATTCATGTGGGGTAGGACAAGACTATTATAAATTACATATAAAACATTTTTAATCAAAAATGTTTAAAACAGTTTTACAAATATGCTTCACATGACTACTCCAGTTTGGAAACTCATTAATTATAATACCAAGAAATGCCACATGTTGTAACGAATGTCTGAGCCAGCAATTTGAGTTTGCTCTAAATTTATGGGCACTCTTCCTGTTGTTCGAAAACAGTTTTGGATAAATTTAGAGATCATTTATTCGTTTTCTGATCATCATGTCGGTACGAATTTGATTTTTTCAATGAATGATGATATTAGAGTATGGGTATTTTGGTAGGAAATAATCACATATGTGTCAACAACATGTAGGGAAAATAGCCAAATATGGAAAATTTACATTTTACAATATATATCATTGAAATAAATGAAGCCATTACCACATGGTTATTGACAACTTATGTTAATAATGATTTGCAGTTTTTTTCACCAAAATTAGGTAAAAGTGCAGCCAGTCATGTTGCAGTTTGACACGCGTTTTTATACAAGCTATGGATTTACTGTTTTTTATGGAATAATAATCAATATCTGATCGGAAGCAACATTAGATTTGACCTCTCATGAATTCAAGATGTTAGTGACCTTCAAATTACTGTAAAGTTTAATTGTAGATATGCTAAACCAAAATCATTTAAGCATTTTAATTGTTCAGGTCTCCGTTCTCTTAAAAACTAATTACACTTATCTATGTAAATGTGATAATCTGATCCCAGGTTAAATGCCATAAACCTCGTGTGCAATCATTCATTCCCATTGTTATCAATGAAATATGTTTGATAAAGAATATAATTTCTCTCTCTAATCATTTTACGGAGACGGGCTGGTCTGATTATGTTAAATGTGTAGAAATAATTTCTTGACAGAGAATGTTCTCGTATTTTATTTGAGTTCTCTAATATCCTCTACTACTACTACTACTACTACTACTACTACTACTACTACTACTACTACTACTACTACTACTACTACTACTATTACGGTTTCCCGGTCTATTTCGCTAACTTTTTACTCTATTTTAACTTATCAATAGTCAAATTCAACTCGTTGATGAATCCGGACAAATTGAATTTTCAATTTCAAGTGGATGTTTTCAAGTGTCAGTTTTGCTTTCTAATCACGGCTTGCCTCGTTCATTTTCTAAAAACTCGTGTATTCAGGTATTCATTATTCAATTTCAAACCGATAGGTCAAGAGTTATCTGCGCCTCGATTTTACAGTTTCTTTTTCATTTACGTGTAATCTGTTTATTGCTTTAGAAGTTCTATTTAAAAACTTTTAACAATGGTTGTCCTGAAGCACTGAAAGCTTACCGATGTTTGCCGATATAGCAAGAACTAATGTATGCAAGTTGGATTCCAGGTTTGAAATGTATCCATTATAAACAGGTTTGCGGAATAGCTTGTTTCTAGGACCCCAAGGAAGAAACATCCACAAATTTGCATACGTTTGTGAATTGGTCTATTCGCATTTATTGGAATCCTTATTGTGCTTACTTAATAACCATTGTTACCAAATCTTGAGATTCTTAACTTCGAATTGTTCCTCCACACCAGAACTTCACAGCTGGCCAGGAAGTACGCAATGTACATTGTCCTCGTGTGACTTGAAATTAATTGAGCGCATTTCATAAGACGATTGCACATTCTTGAATATGAATGCGTGAAAGACCCACACCTGTCAATCACATGAAATTGAAAACACGTTGTGTGGCTTATAATTTGACTTCAGTATTTGAGAAACCGAATGCTTTGAAATGAAATTGAATATCAGTTGGAAGAAAAAGAATGATTTGTATCACGGTTCATTCTATTTCACCTGAAACTGAATGATCTGGATAACAAATGGAATGCAAAACGTGAGAAAATGACCGGGAAAACCGTAACTACTACTACTACTACTACTACTACTACTACTACTACTACTACTACTACTACTACTACTACTACTACTACTACTACTTCTTCTTCTTCTACTATTACTACTACTACTACTACTACTACTACTACTACTACTACTACTACTACTACTACTACTGCTGCTGCTGCTGCTACTACTTCTATTACTTCTGCTATACTACTACTGCTACTACTACTACTACTACTACTACTTCTACTACTACTTCTATTACTACTCCTAATATACTTCTACTCCAAATACTGCTACTTCTGCTGCTGCTGGTGCTGCTGCTGCTGCTACAACAAAATTTCAAGAACGGTAGACACACCAACCAAATACAACCTAACATTGACCTTTACTCGAGGTTTCCCTTTTATTCAAATATATTGGTAAATATCTAGTTCGTTGTCAAAACGTTTGAAGGATCGTTTCCATGAACATTTTAAAATAATTTTAGAATATATTTCAGGCAATCAGACTTACGTGAACGAGTCCTACCCTCGATATCTTTATATCATTTGTAATCTTTGAGAAGTTCATAATATACATTTTCATTTTGATTTTATTACTTCCGTAGGTGTTGGAGGGCTCCCTGAGCCACCATCTACTACAAAGAAAATATGCAATAACAACAAAATATGTCTAAAAATATAGAATCTCAGGATCTCTAGTACTGTATAGCATTATGTTTGTCACACTGTACACGCAAAGATATATTTTTTTTTATTTCTAATGGTGTCAAAAGATAAATTTATGTCATAAATAGAGAAAAGGCCGAGAAAAAAATTCTGCGTACGCCTATGGTTCCACTGATGTGTGCACGACTTCCTTTTAATTCCCTTTCATTAATTCATTACTATTAAGTTCAGTTGTTTCCCATTAATTACTCGTAAACATGGTAAACTGGTTGTTTACTATTTACCTTGTGCATTCAGAGTAATATAATTTTGTACCTTATCTTGGATTTGAATTATCATGTTATTAAGTTTGAACTCAATATTTTGCACGTTTTGATAAGCATATTTACTGAAAATATGCTAGAATGTAGAGGAAAATTAACACTTGTGAAACGGCTGGAAATACAACATTACCTAATTTAATGTTGGACACCAACATGATGATTATTTCGAAGGCGAAATTATAATTCTTGTGACAATTGAAATAATTGTAATTGTCACAAGAAGACATTGCAGGACAAAAGGAATGTTTACACTATGTTAACGGGATTTGAAATTGTTCAAACATAAGATATCCGTTATATCTGAATGTATTCAGCAGTGGTTATAATCGTGAAGATCAATTCTACGTTTGGATGAGATTTGTCGGTTTTTAAGAATACAATTTGCGTAACTATAAACCTTCCTTTGTGTGTTATATTTTCAGAAAACGATCTGGTTGATTCGAAAATGACTAATCAAATTTAATAAGGGTAATAAACATATACTTACGTAATCACTGCATGAGCACTAGACTGACAATTTAAAACTGAGGTTATCAGAGTAAATACTGTACCCTAGATGTAGAATAAATTTAGTTTAAAAAAAAGACCTGACACATCATATTCTTTACGGGAAAGCCCAGAAGACAGGGAACCAAGAACATTAATTTCTGAATGTCAGCATACAGTATGACGTCCAAAAAGAGAAATAATAATGTCTGATTATCGATTTATGTTTGTTTGGACAAAAAAAAACAAATACGAAGAGTACATATGGTACTACGAGACGAAATGATAACCACAGTGAAGCTGCAAAAGACTAATTTGATATAAAAAATAGTGATAAACAATAAATGAAGTTTTAAGTACTGTACCAACATAGAAATTTGGATGGATTTGAATAAAAAAAATAAATAGCAAGATACAGTGCTTCCCCAATGCTAAATGCAAAAGGTGTCATGGCTTTTCCAGCGAGGCTAGCCCGCCCGCCTAGAAACAGATTAACTTCTATGGGATGGCATATGGCGACTTCCCTCCAGTGGGCCCCCTACCAGAATGTGATTTTTCTTTTTATTGTCATGCCTATTTGAATTAAGATTTGTATTTTGCAACATCAATTTGAAGAAGGTTATTTTGAACGATTGCTGCTATATGGAAAACTTAACTGATCTTCTTTTGTAAGTCTTTGATTATTATTTATTTGATTCTTCTGTAGGAGGATATTGCCATTAAAATACATTGATTACACTATGATAACTCGAAGGAAATTAGTTGACATTGTTTTTACTTGCGGATAGACCGTACAGCCGATTGATTGGTGCAACCATGCATGGTGCAACAGACCGAAAATTAATTTTTTAATGTAGCATAGAGGCTTCAGTTAGCATAGCAAGGACTGGCTAACTTGATATTCAAATACCGAATTTGACTGCTCTGCATAACTAAGGTGGGCCTCTGGACCCCATCAGATTCACAAGCAGAGTTTTGCCCCCAATCATCTTTACCCGTTCTAACCCCCATATTTCAAACCTGGCGCTACCACTCTTTGGGGTACTTGTATAGTGGTGAATGGACGTACTTGAGAGTTGACACCTTTTTTCGGGGCCCTCCGCGCAGAAGCTTCAGATATAAAAAAAATCACCCCAAAATTAAAAATGTGTATGTTTTGTGGTATTTTATGCTAAATTCATTTTTTTGTAGTGCCTTGCACTGATTTTGGGTTACATTCTTGCATTACGTTTTTTTTTTCTTTTGAATTCTCAAGTTGTAAAACCTTTTTAGGTGGGGGGGGGGGGTGGGTGGAGGGGGTATTTTTGTCCCCCTTCCAACAATATTTTCATTGGTTCGGCGACTGCCCCCGGATCGATGCCCCAGGATGTCATCGTTTTAACTCATGGAAAAGGCAGTGTTTACCCGTGTGTTACTGTCTTGGCTGATGGGGTTGTTAACCACAGGAACTTGACTTTGTCAGTTGTGACAATTATGATAATGAATACGTTCCCCATTATTTCCATAAAAGTATGGTCAATGTAAGCTGATATAGGTTTTCCCGGCCATTTTCGTCATCTTTTTGTGGGATTTCGTCGGCTTTCAATTCATTTTCGTCCCGCGGAGAGCGGAGCGTGTAAATGCTAGTTTCAGTTTAGTCATTTGCATTTTAGATTAGTCATTCGGCAGCAGGTTTCAAATATTTTCAATTCTGAATGGTCAATTGTCATTTTGATTCGTCCCGCCTTGTGAACGATCGACAAATGTTTAAAATGAATTCGTCTTTTTTCAAGAACATTCAAACAATTTCCATCCCAATTCGTCCCATACATGTATGTACTCGTATGCTCCGGCTTAGTTTTTAGCAGTGTGTTGTGGTGTTATCATAGTGCTTTTTCGCGTCTACACGGTATACTTGTGATTGTTTGGGGTTAGTAATGCAACTGTGGTATGTATACTCATGCGATCCACTATATTTCTTCGAAATAATACTTAAAATCGGAGATCTATATCTGTTTCATTTAGGTCAATTTATGTTTAATTATAACGGCAATAATCTTCACAGTTATTTGAATTCTATGTTTCCGCGGGAACTTTTCCCTCCATAAATATCAACTAGACCAGTCTCGATGAATATCATTTCCTTATATAAGAAACTGCAAAGCAAAAGCTACATTTATTTTCAGCGGCACCTAAATTTTGAACGGTCTCCTCAGACGACATAAAAACTTCTCATCCATTAGCTCCTTCAACTTAACTCAAAACATTTCTTTTACACCATACTGTTGCGGCCCCTCCTAAATTATCCACTTAAACCAAAGAGTTATCATTTTTTTCTTCATTATTCATCATTTATCTTTGTTTAGCGTTGTCCATTTCATTCTGAAACTTTATTAAGTCACTACTTCACTCCAATTCATAGACCAAGAACCGCACACGACGCTTATAAATAATTACTCTTCCCTCCCTTTTATGTTTCGCGATCAAGCATTCATACAGCATCGCGTGAGTCTTCCGAAGGCATTAAAAGCACGAACGGTTAAATCGCCGAAGGCATGTAGTCAAAATTGTAAATTATGTAAATATTGTGTAATATGTTATTTCGAACTTTTTGTTTTTGTGTGTGTGTGTGTGTGTTGTGTGTGGTGTGTGTTCTGTGTTTGTTTATATTTGTTTAACGTTGACAATAATGATCATTCTTACAAACCTTTGATTTTTCTTTGTTTTATTTTTGATGGTTCCTCAAATCCAAGGCGAAGCTTTTTAGAGGACCCTCCATTTCCATCAATCTTATTTACTCGTTGCTTGTATAATTCTTTTGTTTTTTTGGCTCGTTTCAAGTTTGTTTATGTTAAATTAATTATAAAATGTACATGCATGTATGCCTTGTTTTCGTTACACTCAGTTATTTTCAATTGCACTTACGTGTAATGGCTTACGTGTATCTATTTATGTTTATGTTTGTATTTAATTTTGTGTACCTCTGTTTGTATATGTTTTATGTTTATGATAGAAATGAAAATAAAATCAATCAATCAATCAATCAATCAATGTTTGTGACTATTCACGTACACTGTAAACTGTGTGTTTACAAAGTGTAAGATGTAGTTAATAGAAAATATATGTCTATAAATTGACACTAAGTGTTTATCGGACACCAAAGTTTAGTGATTTGACACACGAAATTTGCCCTTTGAATGAGTTTACTAAGTGATGCCAAGAATAATGTTAGAGAAGTGTTTACTCGATAAACAACGTTTTTACAGTGAATGTGTGTTTCTACTTCTTAATATCTCATTATAAGATGACAGTTGGAAAAGGGTATAGTAGTGATAAAATCCATATTTACCCATAAAATCAATATTTATTTTAAAACTTTAAAAAACAGACGAAACTAAATGAAATTCTGACGAAGCTGGTCGCAAAAAGACGAAATTATTTTGTGCTCGAGCGCTCAGTGACTGTGACCGATGAATTGAAATAATAATTGACGAGACTGCGCGAAAATATTGTTAAACAGATCGCAAATGTTGTTAAACTGGTTGACAAAAGACCAAGTTGAAATTAGCATTCGCATCTTCCTGTCATCACAGGACGAATCGGAATTGCAAATTGTCATTGTTGGATGAAAACAGTTTGAAAATGGCCGGGAAAACCTATATTAAAATTTATTTTTAATTGAGAGCGGTTTCTTGTTATAACTTGTCGTGATTCTTACAGCCAGCCAGCCAGTCAGTCAGTATTTGGTGCTATATACTCAGGGCTGCCACTCGAAATGTTCACCCCGGCCCTACACCGCACCCGTATTCCCCATGCGTACACGTATGCTCTCCGTTTTAATAATGCACTTTAAACCAACGAAACGGGGGTTTCCTACAAAAATCCATTTTCTCCTCCCCAACTGAAGAAGTACAATTTCCCTTACAAAATAATTTCATGAAATGTAAGAGATTTATTTAAGAAAGCTGACTTGCCAGAGGATTCGCATGTAGTGTGCGTACAATGATTTGTGTACTACGCATTCAGGATACTGCGAAGTGTGCGCGTATGCTTGCGTAACTATCCGGGTTTTTTGCATCGTAGAAGCGATCATATAGGACAACTGATTCACCCAAATAATGTCTACAGATGAATATGGGAGTTCTTTGAAGCCCTTTGAGAATTTCAGAGTATCTTTGAAAATTGTTAGAATAGTTTCAGATACATCAAAGCCCCAACTTCCCCCAGCGGAAGGTCATTTTCACCGCAGGTATCCCGCACTACATACGGTTGGCTAAAATCGCTTATGGTAGTCCTTGCACAAGCAACGGTACATTTATAATTGATATAGCAAAATCAAACAAACAGCAAACATAAAAATAGACAATACAAGTTAAAGTACAAGTAATATGAAACCAACTACAGTGCCTATAATAGTGCAATACGGAAATAATATGAATTCTATTCGTTCTCGTACCCACTGCCCCCCTCCCGACATACAAACCCGAAAATATTTACATAAACCAAGGTTAAACATATGTCTGCAGAAGCATATACATGTAACGCGATTACTACATTCATTTTCAATTGCACGTATCATGTTAATTTCGATAATATCCGAACGGATTGATTATTACGTGACAGGAATTTAAAGGAATATTCTAAGTAAAGGCACCAAGGTCGTTGAAACACCGAAACATCATAATTGTATGTGTCTTTTGCGTCTAGTGCTAAGAATTCCCAGTTTGTTGATAATAATGATATTGATAATAATAATAATAAAAATAAAATAATAATATTTTTTTTTCATTTACCCGGGGTAGCCACTTCAGTCAAATAGACTGTGCATAACATATATGTTATTATTACCTTCTCTGTTGTAGAATGCCGAGCGACTTGCTAGAAAGCAGAAGGTACCATTGTTTTTTTGGAAAAAAGTCATTGTTATAACGAACCCGCAAACTTCCGAACGTGAGGCAGATGCTCTGACCAGTAGGCCATCACACCGGTATGAAATTCTTGATTAGATGTGTGGAAGTATTTGAAGGATACTTCTGCCGCCGTAATTTGATGTGTCTGAGGTTGGTTGGTGTACTTGGTGTTTGTACAGTCGTATGTAATCTCATAGTCAAATATAGGCAGGATTACTGAGTTGTAGACAATGACACAGATTTCATTAACAAAATGACAAAGTCGTCCCAGAAGTTTAACCAGTTTACTGATTTTACTACATAATAGTAGGGGAGGGCGAATGAAACATAAAAAAAAACAACCAAGTGGATTATATGGCCATTTTGGCTGCTGAACACAAATTTGACAATCATTTTGACCTACGATTAAGTCTTATATTGGTTCAAGCCATTTTTTCGAGAAAAAAAATGGCGGGAAAATGGCTTTTTGGCCATGTTATTGCAGTAAAGTGCATAAAAGTGATATGTAATATGTCCTTTTATATGATTTTGAGGTTCCTGAGTTCAAATATTAACATATTGAAGACATTGGACGTATTGGTAGGGTGATATTTGTAAAAAAAAAAGTAGTGATATTTTGCATAAAAACATACAGAAAATACATATTTTGAGACTGAGATGAATGCAAATAATGACCATTTTATACACATATAAATTCAGAAATTACATTTTTGCAGTAATCCTTATAAATTATACATTTTATGTATTGATCATGCTTTGAAACACCTCTTTCCAGGACAGTTATATCAGTTGCATTGTCTGCATTTGCTAAAGAATCAACATTTTTAGTGAAATTTTGGTCAAATATTATCTCAAATCATTTTGTTATACATGATTTCAGCTGCTCTTGCAACTGTGACTAATATGCATGCAGTAATTCAATGTTTCACATGAGCATTTCCACATTATAACAGTATTCAAATTTAATTAAATATCGGGATACATGTAGCTACATGAACATCATTCATGCTGTCAAAATGTTGGGGAAAACAGTATTTTGACAATTTAATATGGTCAAAATTGTTAAGCTTCAAATGATACTGTACAGACTTGCCATAAAGTGTACTCTTAATGTTACAGTACATTCACTTAGCAGACCATTAATGTGTTGAGTGACACTCAGGCACGGCTCTAGAGCAAATTTTTAAGGGGCTACTCTGGGCTACTAAGGGCTTCACGGAAACATGCAAGGGAAAGAAACGACCGGGCGGGAGCGGGTGTGAGAGGGAGATGGCCCTTCTACGGTAGGAACTTTTTTTGAAAATATGCCTAGAAAGACATTTCGAAGCATAGCAAATACATAATATGGTATATTTTATCAAGAGTATTACTGATTGTAGTCATGAGTTCAAAGTTATGTACAGGAAGTATGTAGTAAACTGTATTTTAGTAGTCATTCTTGTGAGGGAGCGGAGCGACCGAGGTGTGAGAGGTGTGGGATACCCCCATCCAATGGTAGGCACTTTTTGAAAATACGCATGGAAAAGACGTGTTTCTAAGCATTAATATGAGCATCCTATTTTAGTTGCTGATCGAGTGTAACCCAAGATACTAACTGTCTGTTTATCTTTTACATTTCTTTCCACATAGGTTGAAACGAAGTACGTTGCATTTTCATAAAAGACTACGAGAACCATTTAGTAAGCTTTCAGTCTGTCCAATGTTTATACTTATAGCTTGTTGACACACATCCAGTTATAAATCTGTTTTAACTTGTGATTCAATATTGATTCAACACGAGAAGGATGTCTCTGTGAGAAATAAATAACTGCGTCATCAGCGTATAGTTGTATAGAACAATTTGTAACCTGCTTGACAATATCATTTATATAAATGACGAATACGGGTGACTCCAAGAACCTTGCGGGACGCCATGAAGAGTAGAACATGCAATGAAAACCCTACTTGAACTCTTCGATTAACAATGTTCCAGTTTTAAAAAGAATCTTAGCTACACGATTTCACTTAACCGCCAGTTCCTCTGATAAGGTTTCAAAACGAAATGAAAAAATGCAGTTCAAAACAATCATGGTGATTATTAATAATAATAGTTGGCCTTCCGACGCTGGATAAACACTAAACTAAGTGCTTTTATGAGCCGATGTGAACAACAAAACAAAATTCACAGGCGGACTCGGGTGGAAATTGAACCCGCGACCTCCTGATTACTAGACAGGCGTCATTACCCCTTTACACTTACCAGCGTAGAAAGCCTATTATTATTAATCAATCTTGGACGATGCGCAAAAATAATTTATTCAAACAATCATGATTTTGTTTTTGATAACTGCAAATCATTGGGCGACAATTACAGATTTCCCACTGCCGTGTAAGAAAATTTTCGTCTGCTTACGCTCACAATAATTCACGTGCCGACTTTCATCAGTACTTATTCTACGAGTGACAGCATAACTGTCTGAAGTGTTGTGTTCTAGGATGTTTATTTGTCCATCCAAAAATTGTCAGATATGGCGGATACCAACGTTTGAGAATTTCTGAAATGGGGCTCCAACAACGTTAAATAGTGTCTTTAAAGGCAGGACGTCTCTTTTGAATGCTAGAAATCAAAATTATGTAAATACAATGCCATTAGAGAACCAAAAGCACACTAGAGCAGCTACAAATTAAGTTTCCCAGTGACCGACTTTGACTTGAATAATTGTCTCAAAGGAAACAAAAATTCAGCACAGAACATACACTAAACGGTAATTGTTTTTTCCACATCGAATTTTAGGCAATAATTAAACTTCAGATTTCAGAGACATGACCTTCATAAATGGTCAAAGGGCATAAGTGATGATTTGCTGTGCTGCGGGATTGGTGCAAATAAGACTCTCCTGACTTAATTCTTTACCTTTAGAAATATTGCTTCTTGTATTCTTATATCATGTCAAGTACATGTAAATGAAACTAATACTAACGCTAGATCTATTGCGCGATTATACAAAGTTTGTTACTACTTCATCGATCGAACGAGACATAAACTCCGTATTTCATTTACACTAAATTCATAAAAATCTTATCGAACAGATTGGATGTATGTTCATCATTTTACCATAAACTATTTTGTTAATAATTGTAATTAAACCTATAGGTCAGTGAAAAACATAACCGGGTATCATACTCTGGCCGCTTACCCACCAAAATGACGTCACACATAATCGTTCGTTTCGCTGCCAGCGACTTCCGCGTTTGTAACGTTTCCAAAATTTTCTTAAACTAGTATGAGGAAATGATTAACATCATTGCCCTTTACATGATTTCCACTTAACATTAAACATAGATTGCTAAATTTGTAATTGGTAATAAATATCAAATTAAAGGTAAAAATGTCCAAGTGTACTTACAGTGGTCCGTGTCGCGCACTGAATATTTCTCCAAAGGCAACACGCATGGATGCCGTTTTACGTAGTGTTGACACAAAGCCAATGAGTGGCACACATGCAATTGTACATTGGAAATGGATCAATTGCAATTATTGAAATTTACAATGCTTGCTGAAGTCCAAAATAGCCATTCTTGTTGATTTTGAGTTCAGTTGATTTCAGAAATGAATAATATAATAAAACGTGATCTTACCGACTGATGAGTATATCGCCGTATTCTTTTCATTGGTGACTTTTCGCAGAATGAATGAAAATTGTGTTGTTTTGGGTTTCTTATACTTGAGTATATTATCTTTATTAGTTGGAGCACTGCCAGGAAGCCGGGGAAGTCGCAAATACAAGGGGGCTTGGGGCGATTTTGCCAGGCTCGAAATGGCAAAAGAGCCCCCCAAAATTGCTATAGGGTTCAATACAAAAGATTATCTGAAATGCACTGAAACGGGAAAAGTAGCCCCTGAAAAGAAAAAAATGTCACACACACACACACACACACACACACACACACACACACACACACACACACACACACACACACACACACACACACACACACACACACACACACACACACACACACACACACACACACACACACACACACACACACACACACACACACACACACACACACACACACACACACACACACACACACACACACACACACACACACACACACACACACACACACACACACACACACACACACACACACACACACACACACACACACACACACACACACACACACACACACACACTTGATGGTATGAATGTCACAATACGTCATAGCTCCCACATTTTCCAAACATTATTCACGATACTAGGATGATATTTTGATATGCGCTATAAAAAAAAACCCAGTTCATTATTACTCTTATTACCACTACCTTTTATCATCATAATATGTGGTACAGACTGGTGAATCGTGAATTTGTGAATGTCACAAATTGTACCCAGTATACTCTGTAAATATGTAGGATAAACTCACAGATGTAGTACAAAGAGTGGTACCATGTATATGCAGTACCAGATCATACGTAGGCCAAGAGGCGGCTCCAGTAGGTGCAGGGAGCGGCCGCTCCCAGCTATTTTCAATACAGAAAATAAGGGGGTTTCCGCAGTGTAATTCATGAAATTGAAATTGAGTTTCAGTTGTTTAGTCGGTAGGTCAAGGCCAAATTGCGTGACTTTCCGTAGTACTATCAGTGGCATTTTACACATCACCAGAGACGATTATTTAAATATTACAAAACCCGTAATATCGTGTTTGTTTTCCTAAATCCATTTGCGCGTTTTGCGAAAATTAATGAATTATGACTGATGACGGTTATTTATAATGTCGTGACCAGGTACATTTTGGCAGTGTACAAACTGTCGGGGATTTCCACCGTGTGCAAAAATAAATTACGTGGCTAGAATGTCATTCAGTTATATCCTCGTTCGCAAGTTAGGGAGCGCTTGACAACCTATGCAGTCACAATGCTTCTGTGAATCCGCAGATGATTTAAAACTGAATAGGAACTTTGGTGAGGCAATTTGAGAGGAACCATTCTATAAATAACTAGCTGCCTCCTCGCGCCGAGGCACTCCGGCGGTACGCGCCTCGATGACTCCTCTTTCGAAATCCCCCTATCCTCTGAATCCCCAACCCCCAAACCCCTTATCGCCCTCTAATTCATCCTCATATTCCCCCTCTTATTCCGCTTCTATTCCCACTATTATTCACCCCTATCAATCCCCGTCAAATCCTCATTAGGCTCTTTTATTCCCCCTTATCACCCTCCTGTTATTCCCCCTACTATTCACCCTCTTAATCCCCTCAAATCCTCTTTAATCCCTCTTATTCCCCCTCACGTACCCCTTACCCAACTTATTACCTCTTACCTCTCTAATTTACCCTCTTATCCCCTCTCTTATTCGCCCCTATTTCCTCTGTCTTGATCTCCATCTTATTCCCTCATATTTCTCCTTATAATCCTCCTTATATTTCCCTCTTATTCCTCCTAATATTATAACTCATGTTCCCCGTCAGATTCCTCTCCCATATTCCCCTTCAATTCTCATTCTATCCACGTTAATCCCCCATTTATTTATCCTGTATTTCCCGTGTGAGTCCCTATATGTGTCAAGTCCCCTCTTAAATTCCCCTTTATTTTCCCCAATCCTAACCCTAAACATATCGCCTCATATTTCTCTTCGCCAAACTCCCTATTATTTTCCCTATTCCCTTCTCACCCCTAAATTCCCCTTAATATTTCCTTTAATTTCACCTATTCCTCCCTTAAATCCCCTTCAATTTCTCCCCTACTTACAATCCTTACCGCCTCTCATATACCCTCATAACCCCCTTTATCCCAGATCCCTCCTTGCTCTTATATCCCCCTTATATCCCCCTATTATTCCCATGTATTATCTCAAATCGTCGTGCATGTCTTCACAGCACTGTCTATAAAGTCTATATCATTGTTAAAAATCTATAACGTACAAATTCAGACGCACTTTTTTTTGCAAAATCTTGCAAACGGTGACTATTTTCACTCTTTGAATTCATTTTACATTGTACACCAAAGTCCCTGTTATTTCCACTGTTGGGTCGTAAGAATCAAAACCCTCTAATTTCCCCTATGTAGTTAAAAAACTAATCCGCCTACATAATTATTCATAATAACATAATTCATGATAATTGTCATTTTCGCCTTAGGTATCCCCTACTACGAACGTTTGACTAAATACTGTAGGGGTTCCCCTACGAGCCCAAGACCTCGGAATACAGTAAGGGTTTCCCCCTGCGAGCCTAATACTTCTGAAAAGCTAATGAGAAAGCATAACGGCTGCGACTTTTGAACTATAGCCAAGTGAGTGATAGAACACTGTCTTCCAATTACGTATATCAGCAAGGCGACGGTCTCGCCTGGCTACGGGCTATGTCAACCAAGCCTTTCCCGGATACGCAAAAAATTCGCGTCAGGTTTTTGAGCGCTTTCTGTAATAGATTGAGGACTAAGTGAATAGCTCCTGTTTAATTCATTCAAAAGACCAGTACATTCCGATATGAATTAATGTAGAGCCACAGGCCTTCAAAAATATTGATAATATATCTATATAGACCGATCTAGCGAGTAATGTTCGTGTCTGTGAAATCGTTATTGACGTTGAATCTTTCTTCTATGAATGGGACTAAGAACTTGCCTCACTAATTCGTCGATTATCTCATCAATGTACAAATAAAACTCGGAGAACAAATGTGTTTTCTCGTCAGCAACTTCATCACAATCAAATTGTAATGATATTTTTCAATACCAATCTGGAGACTACGGAACTATTTTTCTAGAGCGTTATTTGGTCAATGCCCTACAGTCCGGTAATGGGGAGAGCGAGAACACTCCGCGATCTCCTGACAAGAGCAGCCGACTCCACTTCCAAACACCACATACACAATCTTAAACATGGATCGACGCCCCTGAACAAGATTAATATGAGTCTGTTTTATGATGCCACTTGTTATTTCATCTGCGTATGGAGGTGTGTATGTGTGTGTGTGTGCGTGTGTGTCACACCTCCAGCTTTAGAATGATGTCATCTTTTATTTTAATCAGTTTATGTATATGTGTTTGTCTGTGTGTGCGTGCGTGTGCGTGTGTGTGCGTGTGGCGTATATTTTATATGTGCGTGTGTGTCACCCCTCCAGCTTTGCAATGATGTCATTTTTTTACTTTATTAGTTTATGTACACACACACACACACACACACACACACACACACACACACACACACACACACACACACACACACACACACACACAGAGATAGATAGATAGATAGATAGATAGATAGATAGATAGATAGATATGTCTGTGTGTGAAGCGTATGTTGTATATGTAGAGTTACATTTAGTACATTCATGTGAATCTATATGGTTGTATAAAAAATGTGTATGTGTTTTTGTGTGAGTATGTGTGTGTTGTTTGTAAGCTTGTGTAATGTGTGCAAAACGCATAATACAATGCTCAAATAATCAGACGCGAGATACGTTCGATTTTGCTTTATGATATTTTTTTCAGATTTTATATTTGTAAAACGATATTTGTTCCATTTGTATTTTTCATGGATGATTTGTATCGTTAAATGTGTGGAATTGTGTTCAATTCAATAGAAATAGTTATGTACAATGATCTTTTGATTTTCACGGCAAGATAGATCCTGGGCATATTCTCTCATTGAATGCATGTTTTTCTTTTCGTTTCTATGCTCCATTGATGATGCAGGTGCGCCTTTTGAATATTTCGCCATTGGGGAGTACTTCGTCGGGCTTAGGATGGGGTATTTTGTGACGATGAATATCATGTATGAACGTCACGTACGATATACAGTGTAATGCATAAAAGTTTGTGGAGGTAAATTCTATTTTCAAATACAATTGACTGTAGTCTGTGTATAAAAGATCCAAATAAGTTACTTTTCCTTACTACAGCGTGTCTCAAAACTTGTGCAAGTAAAAAGCGCCCTCCATTGGAATTAGAATGTACTGTTGTGACACTATGCTTACATCAACATCAAGGGCACACAGACCTAGCTTTCAAATGCCGTTTGTTACGTGCAGTTTGCTCGTTTAAACCTCGAGATTTAGTTAACGATGAATAGGTAAAAATCACAGTTGAGCCAGTTTTACTACTGGGTTGTACGTGTAAATCAATGACAGCCTCAAGTTCTTGATTTCCTTCATGAAATCGCATTTATGCCACCCCCTTCTTTTAGAAGATTGAAGGGCATGTTATATCATAATACCTGTCCAATACAATCAAATATAGAACATTCATTTGTAGGATTAGAAATATATCAGAAACAATTGCTCAGTATGACGGCCTAATCGTATTGATCTCGAAAGTGTGATGCTATAGTCCTCTTTTTTTTTTTTTTACAGTCCTGTTTCCCAGTTAAGTGGCACAATTGTGATTTTACCCTTTCGTCGTTGACTAACATATATCGAGTTTAAACCAAGCAAATTAAACGAAAGAAACGGCATGTGAAAGCTACGACTGTACTCTTGGCGATGATGTAAGCGTAGTGTCACAACAGTATATTCTAATTCCCACGAAGAGCGCTTTTCACCTGCACGGTTTTAGTTTAATTTTTATGTTCTTTTCCAGCCTTATCTCCAATCAATCTCTTCATATTTACAAAATTAATCTACATACAGCGATTAGTTAGACTTGAAACCAAGCATTCATTTGTTCGATCAGACAACTTTTACAACAGTCTTTCACAAAGCATTCTATTGTCACCCCAGACAACAGAAAACAGCTTCAAACCCACTTATTCGTGAAGAGTGACAAGTTTTGATTTTAAATTATCAGATAACAGATATCATACATTTCCTAAAGCGAAACGGTCGGCCCCGTTTTTCTCTATTAGTTTCCCCCAAATATGAGCGCTTCAGAGCGTGTGATGTTCAACCAGATCATTAGTAGATCGTACGGTAGTTCTATCTAAAACACAATATCAGAAAATTTCATTTCCTGCATTTAGCAAAACTAAACTTAACTTGGCGTTTTAATTCCCGAAGGACTTAGAAAGGGTTTTAAATTGGACGACTGGTCAGGTGTATATAGCCAAACTGACAATTTTATGTCTTTGAAATTTTGAAAATATAGTTACGGCCATTGCCTTTTTCCTATTTTTTCCAACAACCCACTCGATCCAACTACCAAAAATATCCAGATAAAAATATACAAAAATACCCAACTTTCTTTTCAAATTATTAACAAAGGTATAAAGATTGATGACATTAAAGAGATGCCAGAGGCATTCAACAATCCTTTTGTTAGCATTGGATCTAATTTTGCACACAATAACCCAGATTCAGACATGGAATTTCAGAGAGCAAATTGCGAGCCAAAATCTTTATTTTCACTATTGATACTGAGGAGGAAGATGAAACAAGTTGTTTATAATGTTATAGCTAAAATAAGTTCTGGATACGATGACATAGCAAACTGTCTCATAAAGGAAGATGTAGCCGGCAACTAACAGTAATAAGTTCAGGAAAATAGTTCATGGTGATAAAGACAGCCCAAAATAAAGGGTACTGTGTGACACTTAGCCTCAGCAAGACCCTATCAATTAGTAATTTTCTGTGAATATCAAGCCTTTGCTAAATTTTCTATGGCGGAAAATCGCTGAAACTTTAGGTGGAGGAACTTATCGATTCAATAAGTGCATACATTACTACGGTGCGATTAACACACCTAGGCGGCATGGATTGGTCACGTAGGGTCAGCTCAAGGCCAGCGCACGTGTGATCTTATTGGTTAGCAAGAACCCAAAATCTTTCTTAACTTGTACCTGTTAGTTGCTGGTTACATCTACCTTTAAAACATCATTATTGAATTTTCACTTAACTCACATAGAGTATCACTACATATAATGGGGTCGGTGGCATATAGTGCTAACCCTCAATTTTTGTGAAAACAGAGTTACATACATCAGGGGCGACGCAAGGGTAAAATCTTAAGAGGAGCAAATCCGTCGGGAAAATTGTGCCTGCCATTTTTTCGTTCTAGCCAAAGTGCTATCCAAACAGTATCCGACTAGCGTGGGGCAGGGGGTCGATGATGACGAAAAGTATTTTCACTTTTGAAAGCATGGATCACATTACCTCCAGCCAAGTTTTCAGTTTGGTTGCTCCGTATTTGGGTATTTGACAGCATTTTTATGGTATTGCGCCAATTACAAGTGTTTTGTATGTTGGAGCTAAAGGGGGCCAGAAGACCGGGGTAATCTGTGTTGTCACACACTGGCCACAGTGACGTAATGACACCAAATCAGCGGACATTTTGACACACCCTGCACACTTTAAGAAATGAAGGTGTGCACAAGGTGCAACTTTGCGGTGAAACGTGCAGATCTATTTCCGCCGCGGTATTCGAACACATTTACCTCATTCACGATTATGTGTTCGCCCACTGCATAGGTGGAAGCACGTTTGCACCTTTGCCGTTTTCGTAACATATTCAAATTTCAAGCATACCATTTAACAAAGGTTGTTCGTGACAACCTAAAAGCTTGTCTGAGGCTTGTCCAACATAGCAAGATAGCAACATAGCAATATATGCAAACTGGATTCCAGCAGTTGAAATTCATTTAAAAGGAACAGGTTAATGGAATTCATCTCGTATCTGGGTTCCCCCGGAATGAAACGTCCTACAATTACGGAAACGGCCTATAAGTGCAAGTTTGCACCTTAAAGGTTAAAAATAATGCATCTTCAACACATTTTAATTCAAGGTTCTCCTTTAGTTGATAATAAATCAGTCTGTTTCAACTAGTGCTAGTGACACCGATTTTACGTGTCGAAGTGGTATCAAGATGCTCAAGAGAGCATAATCCAATACATAAATGAGTTTAAGTTTGTTTTGCTTAGTTCTGAGACTCGAATCTTTATTTGCCACCACAAAGTGTTTGTAATTCGACTGGTGTAGGGAGTGTGTAAAATTAGTTTCCGTCCATAATATGTTTTAGCATACGTATAATGACATTTATTACACAAAATTTTGTAAGACATAAACGTACATGATTGCGTAAATCATTGATAGTCTAATGATAACACTTTGTTCAACCAAATAGATGGTGCCAAATGCAATTTACGCAGTGTCTGCCACATCATTGTCGCGAGCGGTAGGATAAAAAGAGGAAAGTACAGTTAAAAATGTATTCGATAAATCATGGCATTGTGATTCGATCTGGATTTTATCAATGCCTGTTCATCAGGAACTTCGTGGATCAATGGATTTGCGTACGATTATGTCTCGTCTATTCCAATCGAAATTACAACTGCTATAACGACGTGACTCACTGTTCAATTTAAAAAAGTGAACATGTTTTGTCAAATATAATAGTGAAACCAGGGGCTACTGCAGACAATAGCTGTCACGCGTATGCCCAACATCGTCCCACGGTATGTGTGCAAAGATACAAAAATGAAGACTATAGCTACTCACCAGAAATGTGTATTCAGGAATCTACCACTGATTAATAGGGGCGCATTAGGGCTGATGTGATGCTGAGACAAACTTAAGATCACTCAATCGAAATAGACTTTTATCTTATATTGCAACACTGAAACTTACATAGAGTATCTCTCCAACGATGAAATACTCATGAGAGGATAGATCAGTATCGGTGTTATAACTTGTGCCACCTCCATACGAGTGGTAATGATCTGCGTGACAACAGTTCAGGGAAGGAAGTCCCATATTGGGTGTTCTGCATAATTGTGCACACAAGTGTAAAGACAGAACTTGTGTCCCCGTACCATCTACCGAAACCTCCCACGCTTCCAAACACGGTCCACCCAACAGGTTTTACCTGCGGACAGAAGACACTACTTTCGACTGTTCACTTTCCAATACCAAACTTTCATCTACTTTGGGAACATCAACAACTTACAGAACTAGAAGATATACTCATCACATTTATCGGTAAGATCACACTGTATTAGTGGAGAAAATGGCTGCATATTCTTGGTGGAATCATTCAAATTGTCATATAAGCGCCAAATTTGGCATAGAAAGCTTGGAACGCCCACACAGTGGGGTATTATATCAGAAAAATGTATAGGCTACGCGGGCCATGTGGTAGCCGAGTTTTTGATTACACACCAAACTATTTTGCCCAGATTATTATTTTTTTTCAAAATTTTTAAAAATAAAAAGATGATAAATCATTTGAAATGAAGGCCGCTGCTCAAGTAGTTTTTTTTTAATTAACGATGGTCAGACACGAGATATACCTTTCACCCACTAATTTCATATTTGGTACAGTTCAACCGTAGCAGAGATTGCAGGACATTCGTCCTATTGCAATGGTGTGTGTTGACCTTGTATACGCTTTGATTATTGACTTTTTACTATAGATAATACGAATGAGGTTTGGTAGTCAGACCAGTTATATGGCTAAAATAATCAGATTTATTTCTCACCGTTACGTTACTGTATTCTCAGAGCTGGGTGCTAACCTCTGCTGACCAAAAAACATATTTATGCATTGTAAAAATCATATTTTGAAGGCAAAAACATATTTTGGTCGAAAAAGGGTAAGTTACACATATTAAGTATACCTATCAAATAAAAAAACATTCTGTATTTAAAAATCATATTTTGTTACTTTTGATGACAAAAACATATAATTTGGCAGCTCTGTATTCTGTTTTAATTTTATTAGCGCTTATTTTCGCAAATGGCTTTTCAGCCCCAGTGCTTTTGTGAAAGGTGAATATATATGTGAATCGTTACATAATGAATTATTTGAGCATATTTGATTTCGAGTGTGCAAATTGCGGTGATTTTTCCAGCATTTTCTGACCCCCGAAAAAAATGTATTTTCATCCCTTCTTCCAAAGATGTGAATTTTTCATAAAACGTATTTTGCCATATTCATAGTCGTAGGTAGGATTTTGCCAAGGGGGGCGTTAATACGTGATTTTCTGTCGCCAATTTTTTTTTAACCTGCCCAATTACCAACCAAACATCATCTGACAAGCGGGAAGAGGGGGGGGGGGCATTGACGACCTAATCCATTGTTTGCCCGCCAAATTGTTTTTACCCGCCAAATTACCAGCCAATTTATTATTTATCCCGTTATTTTCATTTTCCAAATCCCAGGTAAAGAAATTTGCACGTGTTCCATTGATTTCGAACACCCCCTTTGGACGAAAAAGGAGGTGTTTCCTAGAAAAGGGGGTGTTAACACCCCCTTTTGCAAACGAGGGGTGTTTGAACACCCCAAACACCCCCCTGCTTACGCGTATGGCCATATTTCAAAAGGACTTAGCAGTAAACCATTGAAACCTTTTGCGAAATCTGCTAGCGTATAGTTTTCAAATGGGGTGAAAATTGCAAATTATTATCCTCACGTTTGCAAAAGAAGTTATTGTATTCCAAAGTTAGCACCGTCGATCTAGCTAATACAGCATTCTGTAATCTGTAGTTACTTCATTTGATCTTCTCCAATAGGTCTTTCCCTGTCACTTTTACTTCTCGCACCTCTTCGTTTTGCCTCGTATCATGCAGGTTTCTCGTCTCTGCAGTTATATCAACTTACAACATTCATGGCGGTCCGCTGGGGGGGGGGGGCGGCCTCGACGTACAATGTGATACCTGATGTTGCCGCACCGAATCGAAATCGGGGGCCTCTGGCGGGCTTGAGCGGAAAAAGGGGCGTGCTTGGGAACTGCGGAGTAGGTTGCAGCCAGCCTCAAATGCTATGCTCTGGAATGCATCGCAGCGAAGTTCGGAGGGGCTGAAAGCAATGCTCTGGTTCGGCCGCGGCGCGGCGATAACGAAAATAAAGAAGCAACGGCAATTGGGTCTCTGGGAACTGGAACAAAAATTTTGTGAACTTCTGGAAATTGAGTTGCACTCTGGACGGAAAATTTGGGCTGAAAATGGGTGGTGTGCTCAAATGGGCACATACGTATCACACAATTATACTAAGTGCCTCCCCCGGGGTTTCTTCCTTCACTGCGCAAGTCTTTTCTCCATACATCATAACCACTGGGCAGACCACCTTCATGTAGTTGTACATATTTTGGTCATGTCACCCCAATAACATTCTTCGTATATACCACGCCACTCACGCATGTTACACTGAAACAGTCAATGAGTAGGCTACTCTTAACCGAACGAAAATGGTAAACAGGGTGCGGCCAGAAATGTACTGAGTACATGTCTGAAATTTCTTGTAAATTTCTGAAAGAAAGCAGTGCCAAATTCGAGAAATCCCTACCTTTATGGGTTTTTTGCGTGGACATATATACATCTAGTTACCTAGTTTCTGGCGTAATGAGCAATATATAAGCCTCTCTGTGCCATGATCAAATTTTATTAGGAAAGGGGGGGGGTATCAAGCGCCCATCCCCTAATCGTGAAAAATATGGGGGGGGGTGGTACTCATGACGTCATACATGACGCCACAGACCTGTGACTATGCTGCCAAGAAATGTGTGTCGTGGTCTTGACATAGGACATACCTGTATCAAGTTACAGGATTGTCGTATTTTGTATTGCATAATATATTATGCCATTCTTGAGATATTCAAAAGTGACCACAAAAAACATGAATAAATAAGTAAATAAAGATTCTGACGAAATACAGGCCTACATGGTGAACCGCAGATAGTTAGAAAACCAATAACAACATTATAACACAATAACAGAAATAGTTCATGTATTTGATAGGCACGAGTTAATTTAATAACATTCATTTTGAATATCATAAGACTCAGGAACCCAAATGCATATTATAATATTTTGTGTTTACAGGCAATTTCAATTATTTGACGACGTTAACCAGGAGACACACAATGCTGATACCTACAATGGAATGGGGAAGAACAACAATTATTGTAATCGTCTGGGTTTTACCTTCAGCCCATGCTCTTCCTTACGACGCGGTGATTAATACACCACTGCATGAGGATGCACACCTGTACTTTGATCTTCCTCGACAAGGTGATACACATGTTTCATTCTCGATCGTGGATGATTTTGGATCAGATCCGATTATTACGTGCGACACAAGTGGTCAGGAATCGATTGAAGGCCGCTATAAATGCAGAGTAGGCATGGTCGGGCAGCGTTCGATGTATCACCGCGTTTATTTCACCATCAAAGGTGTCGAAGCGGGCGACTCCGGTAGATACACATGTTCATCGTCAAGTACCGATATTTCGCAACAGAAACAATTAAACGTGGTGTTTGAACCGGGTCGCGCAAGTTGCCAGCCTACACCGATTGGAGACCGATATACGACACTGGAATGTACCGCCAAAATAGGAAGCCCAAGTGGCTATATTACGTGCTACGATCAGTATGGTATATTTCACGTTCCAGCAATTAGTAATACTAAAGAAGAAATACGCGCACATTTCACTTTTCGATCGTCGCTTGGGTTCCGATGCTGCTCAGTGAAAACTGGTTACATCACAGAATACGCAGACTGTCTGGACTACATATGGCAATCGACAACAGCCCCTGCAACAGCCCAAAACACAGTTAATACCCCTGACTTTAGTCAGCAGACTCCATTACCCGACTCTGATACGTTTGAAAAACCAGAAATTAATCTTGGTGTTGTCGTAACTCTTTCCATGCCGCCACCGAACGAGGGATGCAAACAACGATCTAAATTAGATCTGATAATATACTGTGTGTTATGTGCTTCCTATTTTCTGTGGATAATGTGATGTAAATAAATGCATAAACTCTTATTGGACAACGTTTAACGAGAAGAGCGGGTTGCTTTTATTTCTTTTAGATATATTTTTTTCTTATTGCTGGAACACGCGAACATTAATTAAACAATATATAAATGCGAAATTATTTAGTTTCGTTATCATGAAAGTTGGATCATTTTTTTGTTTCATTTTCGCAAAGATGCTGTGATTGTGAATTTTATTTCTGCTGGTTTTAGTGTGATTTTTTTGTACTTCTGAAACATGAACGATGTATTTTGTTGTAAATAAATTGTATTTTATAATAGAGTGTTTTATAGAATTTTGTACATTTAATCTTCGTGACAATTTTATTGTTAAATGTGTGTATTGTTTTCAAACTAAAATAAAATATTTTGACGGGACGTCAAATTCAAAGGAGGGGGCAATGTACCTAGAGGTCAGCGCCCTGTGCGCTTGGGCGTAAGGGGATGCACTTTGCGTGCTGTTGATATCGCAGGGGTTTAAAAAGTGGCAGTTGATGTTTCGACGGGATTCGGGGAGGAGGGGGGTGCATCCGCTGACCACGGTTCTCGTAATGTATTGACTATTCTTTAATTATTTTATTTTGATTATAGTCCCCATATTATATTAAATTGTTGCATTGAGATGGTTACTGTTGATTTTTATTAATTGTGAATACTATTGGCAATTTTCAAACAAAAGTGGACATTAGGGTGAAAATGAAAATTTGCAAGAAATCAATAGGCTTCAATATTTTTTGAAACTAGATATCTTACATGATAGTTTTCCATGAAAATTACATAAAATAATTTATCATAACACAGTGAATATAGTACAAGGGTAATTAATGTTAACGTGGGTATTTTTGCCGTTTGTCGTGTCACTCATGGCATGCAAGGGGGGACCATTTGTCAGAGAGAGGGAATGATTGATTGTGACTACATATGTTAGATAGGTGATCTAATTATGCACGTGTTTTAAGACTCATGGTACTCTTGGAGAACTACTTTGGTACGAATCCCACCATAACCGATAATGGTCAGAAACCCATGTCCAAAATTTGTCGTGTCACTCGCGCACCGTTTTTTAATCATAATTATTTGTCCAATTGTAGAATTCAAATCAAACTGGTAATGACACATGCCAGTCCTACATAACCTTCAAGTGGGAAGATATGAGCCCTTAAGACTCTCAAATTGTCGAAAATTATTGTTTGAAAATGACCTATTGATAAATTCTATATATGGTTGCATTGTAGCTATCATTACAGCAATGAAGGAAATTATGTTTTGTCACTGAGCAATGTAACATAAAATGGGACAAAGGATTTTAGGAATCTTTCGAAAAAAAATTTCAGTCTTTTCCCGGAACGAAGGTATTGGTAGTGTATGTGTAATACGTGTTTTTCATCATTACTCGCTTTTTTAACAAATATTCTTTCAGTATACATAAGAGGGTTAGGTCTTTTATTCCCCCGTGATACTTTATGTCGGCCTAGCATTTTTTGCTAGTGCTTTCAAGTGTTTTTGTGTACAATTTCCAAACCACTCTACACAGTTGCATATCATTAGGCTTTCAATTACCATTTTGTAGAAAAGGTTCATTGTCGTTATTATCGTCTTATCAATGTGATATGATTTAAGTTTTCTCAAGACGAACATTAATTGATGTGCTATTCCGAGATTGTTGAACTCTGTTTAGACCAGGTGAGATTTTTTTTTAATCCACAACCTTTCCTAGGTATTGTAAGCTTGAGAC
This sequence comes from Eucidaris tribuloides, assembly GCA_001188425.1. Classification (NCBI taxonomy): domain Eukaryota; kingdom Metazoa; phylum Echinodermata; class Echinoidea; order Cidaroida; family Cidaridae; genus Eucidaris; species Eucidaris tribuloides. Next base: position 26,506 of record JZLH01S0604055.1, on the reverse strand, counting down.
ATGTTCTACTTCTGTACCTCTATCCTAACCGTTTTTGCTCAGATTTCATCAAGCTAGAGACAGTTACATGCACATTCAGTGCTTAAAATTTGGGATGTACAGTGTGTATCAATAAAAAGGTAATCCCTGTTTAAAGCTAGTATATTCCCAACTATTTTTATCAAAGAGATTTATAAGTATAATATCCCTAGAGAGCAACTTTTCCTCTTTTAAATGATACCTCACTTGCATCGTTGATTTCATGCATGACCGAGTACATTGCTCTTGAAGAGAACAATGCCAAGTTACACCTTTTCCAAGTTTGGGTTAATGGATGAAAGAACTAAGACACCTATGAATGGGTTCATATTTTAAAGATGAAAGGTTATGTCACATTTCATGCAAATTATGCCAAAACTTGGAAAAAGTGTGACTTGACATTGTTCTCTTCAAAAGCAATTTACTCGGTCATGAAAGACACCAGTGATGGAAGTGAGGTATCAGTGGAAAGAGAGAAAAATTGCTCTTTAGGGATATTATACGTATAAATCTCTATAATAAAAATAGTTGGCAATATTTAAGCTCTAAACATGGACTACCTTTTTTTTATACACTCTGTATAATTTGTTAAATGTTTGAAATCTAAACGATAAAGCATTTTAATTCGGGCCAGTTGCTCAAGTTGTATTTTGCAGCGGTAGTCTAGTTTTCAGACACTGGATGTAGCTTTCACCTACTAATTTTAAATTTGGTACAGTCCAACCGTAGTAAAGATTGCTTAATAATCGTCCAACGGCACTGATGTGAGTTTTTGATCTGGCAAGCTTTGATTATAGCTGATACACGAATCAGGTCTGTTGGTAGGACCACTAGCGTACAGATAGGGGATTTTGGGGGTGCGCTTGACCCCCCAAATGAAATTTGATTATGGTACAGAGAGGCTTATTTTGATACATTTGCTTTTGTCTTCTTGAATTGATGTAATTTTGTTTTAATTTATTATTTCATAATAACATTTCCCGTAATTATTTGTGTACGAGAGTTACTACCTATTAACAGCTAAACAGAATGAAAGTTTTGAAAAAGCGTCGTCCCTGCATTGAATCAATGATGATATAAGAGGTAAACATGGTACAGAGAGGCTTAATAATGCTAAACTTTTTGCTGTGCCCTCCTCCACAGATTGTATAAATTATACAATAAATAATCGAATGTTTCCCCATAGAATCAACATGTTTTCCCGTAATTATTTGTAAGTGTAACTGTTCATTAACAGCCAAATAATGCTGTGTTGTACATGTATATGCTCTTCAATATCTGTAAAGTAACTTATTTCAATCACGATACAGTATCAAACATCACCACAGTATCCCCAGTCAGCAGTCAGCATATTGACACCATGAAATGCCATTACAAGTAGTTTATTTCTTATTTAGAGATTTAACAATAAATTTGCGTGCGAAGTGTTTTTCTTGACAAATGATCCAAATTTTCCAAAACTGCTCGCTCGCTCCGCTCGCTCACAGGTTGCCTTCCGACAATTGTGAAGTGCAGCATGCCAACACAACATATTCAAAAAAGCCAGTAGATTGATATCTTTATGCAATATTACAAATACCGTTTTTAGCTCTGTCTGTTTGGTTTCGATTTGCGGTCTTTCAAAAATATTTCTCATTTCAGTTTTTGTGTTTTTTCTTCAGTTTAGCTTGTGTTTAATCATTTTAACATGTCCAGGTTTTATAGCTGTCACATTAATTAGCTTTCTCTTTGTTGTGAATACGTATTTCGTTTGTAATTACACATTTCTAATGTACGTTTTCAAAATCAATTAGATTTATGGTGTATGTTTGCCTTTTGATACAAGTTCTTTTATAACAGGGCCCTATAAAAGATCACATTTATGTGACTTCCTCTTTTTAAAAAAAAATATTATGCGAAATAAATAAAGAGATACGTAAATTCTGAGGGTTTACGAAATGACGATCTTGTTTTTTCTTCTCTTATATATTACACAGGGTGGCCCAGAAAGAATACTACACTTACGATCGTTAATTTCTTCAACATCATAAGCAAAATGCCATTTATTGTTCTTTCACTTCTTAGAAAATTTAATTCCTTTTCCGACTAAATGACACCACGATAATTGATTTTGAGTAAGGCGTTTGGATCGTATGGCTATTTGTCTGAGGCAGTGTATTTTCCGAAATTTGTTTCTTTATCAACTCAAGCTAACCTGGGAACACCAAAATATTCTCACGTCACGGCGTGTCATAGAATAAGCCGGGAGACCAACCAAATGAATGTCTCGCTTTGATACGGAAGACAATGGTAAGGTATGGCTTACATTGTCATTGCGACTTGATAGTGTAGCTCTATGGCAGGTGGTTACGCGAGAATATTTCGGTGTTTTGATGATCGCTGGAGTTGAAAAAATAGCAAATGTACGAAATAACATTTACCTCAGAAAAATAGCTCTAGAATCCAAACGCATTAATCAATGATTATGGTATCATTTTGTTGGAAAAAGAATGTTCTAACCCATGAAATAATCACTAATTAACGATCGCAAATGTAGTATTCTTTCTGGACCACCCTGTATAAACAAATTATTCCGCAGCTTTGCTCCAATGAAGGAAATTGGAAACATCCGGGAAAACATCCCCCGTTGTACTTGATTTTAGTAGTCGTAGCATTAAATGATCTTTCCCTCTTCTTTTAATTCATTAACGAAAGTTATTTTATGTCCTTTTTGCAGGTCATATACAAATGTTGATATTAAAACCAATTCCCCATTCTACATGAGATTTTATCTGGGACCTTTTAGGCCTTTCCCACCAAAAAATAATGGATGAACGCCAGTTATCTCATTGCGTCTGAACCGCCAACTTAATCAAACATAAAATTCTCTTTGTCCAAACCTGTATTCATTACACTGTATATCACTATGTGAC
>JZLH01S0604054.1:3067-14744 GCA_001188425.1 Eucidaris tribuloides | reverse complement strand
GAAGTAAACTATTACATTTTGCGGGACCTTAGTTGAATAATGTTGCTGCTTAAATATAGATTAAAGAATGCAAATCCAACATCATTAGTAAATTTTAACAACTTTTTATAATAAACACTGTATTTGTGACCCGAAACCACGATACCCTAATGAAATCGCACAATCTAAAGGCACGGATAGCGACAGATATTGTAAGATATAGTGTCCTCAAAAATAGAAAGTCTTATGACCTTATGTTGCAAAAGTTTTTGTATTTTTGTAAGTGTCCATCAGGGTATTATGGTGACAGGTCATATTTAATTTCGTACCACAATGAGTTGTACAGATATTATTATTGATGCTGGTTAGGTAGTGAATGTTGTAAAGAGTTTCTAAGCTTGTCAATGAAGCTTCTTATCGCTTGGCTATTTGAACATGAAAACTGAATACATTTACCTGTTTGACGAAAATTATAACGAAGATATCAAAGCGTATGGTTGTTATCTTTTGGCAAAAGTGCGTTGTCTTTATGAAAAATTTTCAAAGTTTAATGTCAATGAAGTATTGTGTCCTTAACTTCTAACATGCCAGAGAATATTAAAGCCTCTGGCTAACATTTGCCACAGTTAAAATAATGTGAGCTACATAATCCTCCACGCTCCAAGTGACTTTGATAAGGTCTGAAAATTAAGCCCTGAAAAAAAATGTATTTTAAAATGATGATTAAGTGCTTTAAAATAGTGAAAATCTACAAACATTCAAATTGACCGGATTCACCTTAGACTTACAGTATGCAGATCTTGGCTATTTTATCATCCACCGGAGTAGAAATTGTTTATTCATGCATACCTTTTTATTGGCAGCATGACTTTCCAAACTTTTGTTTTCTAGGGTGTTTATTTGTCCATTTAAACACTACTATGTAGCTCAGATATATTTTAAATTGAAGCCTACCACTTTAATGCATGTAAAGAGTCACCTTACTTTCCTTGGCAAAATTTTCAACCTTTCTGTAGTTCTGCCAAGTTTAGATTACACCATTTTTTATTAACAATATGATATCAGAGTAAGGGATGTGTGAATAAAATTTGGAACGTGGTAACTTGTACGGTAAGTGATACGTAATCAAAACTAGCGTAATAGAAAACCAGATATCAAACTCGGTCTACAACAGAAAGAAAACGTGATACGGTTTATTTACGCATTTCAAATAAATGCTATACTTTAAGAAAACCTCGAATTTTTGTGCTTTTTGTGCATATACGAGCTTGTATTCCCCCCCCCCCAACCATGTCATTGCCTTCTTTGTCGAAAAATTAAAAAGTTGAATGTTGGCCTGTTGGTAATTCGTAGAAGATGCGACGAAGCGTTGGATTGGGTTAAATTGTTGATGAATCTGGAAGCAAACATTTGTTGTGGTTACCCGGGACGATGTTATGTTACATGTGCAGTTGTTTTCACAGTAGTCAGTACAACAGTCATCGTCGCAATCCCGATATAAATATTAAGAAAAAGAAATGAGAAAAAAATAATGTATATATATAAATATATATATATATATGTGTATGTATATATATATATATATGTTGTATATGATTCAATATGCATGTACATATATATGCATATTTATAAATACATGTATATACATTTCGTTATCAATGTAAAAGCTGTACTATATAAGGGTACATTTCCCACGCAGTAACATTTGAAGAAATTGTTTCCTGACGAGAGAATAAAAATTGGCTGAGCAAAGTTGTACATGTCGCAACTATTTGTTCACACTTTGCACCTATTGCCTGTAATGGAACTGGATAAGTATAAGTATAAGTATAGATCTTATCAGTGTTAATTCATCCTTACACATTTATCCTTGTGACGGCTTGGTTCATTGTATCTGAGTCCAGGTATTGGCATTTTGCAAAAACTCGGTTAATTTTCCGCAACGATTCGAAAATGCGAAGAGGTTCCACAATATCTGAAATTCGTTCTGCTGTACCAGTGACATGAATATATAATAACAATGTGTCAAATGAGACATCTGAACGTGGTGAGGTTTGATTGGAGAAAAACTACGTCATACATGATACTCTCCCGCTTGACAAAAAGTCAATGTCATGCATGTAAACTTGTAAAAAGGGGGCAAGTAACGAAGACCGTGTACGTCGTGACTAAATGTTCAGTTTAGAATTCGTTTCTTTCTTCTAGGCTAGAATTGTCCTTTCAAAAGGCTTCCTTTTCACAAATACTATATTCGTACTATCGTCACCTTGCTGCTTACTACAGATAAGCAATGGTTGGTTGCCGTTTAACAACATTGTGAGGTAGACGGGATTGTTGAGCATGTGTGGTTTCAGTCTTATAACTTTAAACGCAGTTTTTTTTTTTTTGCGTAGACCCTAAAAATTGTAATGTTTCAAGTGACCAAAATGCATGTTTCGACAAATTCCACCTCACACTGTTCTGAATTTATATGTTCGTAGGCCAGACTTGTTTACTTAGTGTTTATCGATAACTTGAAATATCTACAGTTGTTTCTATTTTGGGGAGGGGGTATTTATATTTCTTAATACTATGGAATGTGAAAGATAACTTCTTCAACCCGTTGTAGACGATTTGATTTTGATATAACACGTATTCTCCATAGACCCCAACCAGAAATATTTCGTGCTTAGTCTCCAATCAGTTAAGCACAGCCATTTTGGGTTTGTTATCAAAAGTCATCTAACAATTAGCTAATATCTGTGGACTGTAATAGCTGTCAAATAAAAAAAATCACTGATTTGCCATAAACATTTATATGGATATTTGCTTCTTCAACTTTCTTTATTTCCTTTTCTTATTATTTTGTTTTATACCCCATATAGGCAATTTAGCCAATTTTGAGATGTATTCAGAAGTTATAGTGTCCTGTTTGTGCAAACTCAAACTGTTACGTCTTCCAATAATAGACGGAAATATGGGTACACATACAATCAATAATTTCATAATAGATACCATGTGCGTTGAATGTTTGCCGTATAAGTTATACGTGATAAGTATTTGTCAACGACATACATGCCTATGATGAGTTATGACTTGCAGAATTATAATTAGATATGATCCATTACCACGATATCCTGATGAAGGTAAGGTAGGTGCCAAATATCATGATTATGATGTAAAGTATGAAAGTATAGTGTCCGCAAAAATCAAAAGGTTTATGAGCTTCACGTGTTGCAAAAGTTTGAATATTTATATTTTTCACCCAAAGTATTTTTCGTCGTATGTTTATGTTTCATGAGATGCGAGACTTTATCACGGTATCGTGGTGACAGGTCACAACAGAATTAGGATCGTACCTTAACTACATTTTACATAAGCATTTAGACCGTTCCTGTGACAAATAAAAGGATTATCACCACACTGACGACCAGGGCCGTAATAGTAATTGCGATACAGCAGCAGTTTGGTCCAATCTGATGACGAAAACAACACAAAATAATACAATAATTACAGTAGCTGTCGCATATTTAAAACCCATAATTCAATATCACATGAGTGAGACAGATCTACAAGAAAAACACCACTGGTTTTGATCAATTTATCATTACCAGACAAAATTAAATCAGATCACATTTCTAGATCAACAACGATAAAAGATGCCGTCATCGATCCGTCAAATTGACAGTAAATATTCATTTTCTCCTTGCAAAGTGCTTTGTTGGCGTAAAAACAATATTTGTAAATATTTGCAAATATGTTATTATTCTTGGTTTATATTGTTATTAAATGGCCGGGCTAATATAGAAATAACATCAGAAAATGCGCAATGCTTGTTGTATATGTTGAAAAAATAAACATGATTGGTATTTTTACTATGTGCTTACACATTTATCTTTATGATTGCTTAATTCATTGCGCATGCATCCAGGTACGGGAATATCCCATGCCATTTTGTCTTCTGAAAGGTCCCAAACTCTTTAAAATTGGTTGTGCTATACTCGTAACATAAGTGTATTATAGCTATGGATCAAGTGATAAATCTGAACGTGGTGAACTTTGAATAGAGGAAAACTACGTCATGCATTGTATTTCACTTGCTTGCCAGAAAAGGGAACCCAACACCACATGTCTATGTATGAAACACGCGTTCAACTTGTCAAACAAGGTCAGATAAGCAACAAAACTAACGATAGCATACTTCAGAAGTGTACTTCAAAGAAATTTGAACACAATTACTGTTTAATTGTGTCATCACCCTTATCTATTTCTGGAATTATGACTCGCGTTTATGTGACGATACATTTGAATCTGTGATAAGGTCGGTCTATATACATATCAAAAATATAATATATTCAGCCGCAAAATGCCCTTCACTACATTAATCATTTTGTTTACTAGAACTTTATCGTTTTTATTTTACCACAAAAAGAAAAATCAAAGGCGATCATCTCTCCGAGATGCTTAGTCGAGTTTTAAATCTGTTGACTACTGTTTAAGTGCTGCGGCACTGCGCACAATTGGCATCTAAATATACATAATGTAGGTAAATTTATTTATTTATTTATTTATTTATTTATTTATTTATTTATTTATTTATTTATTTGCCGATTTATTCATTTTTTGTTTGTTTGTATTTATTTATTCATTTATGTGTTTGATAAACATATAGATATTCAAATAAACAAAATGTTTAAAAATCCGTGACTAAAAATACCAATTTTTTGTATTATACTATCTTTATTTCATTTTCATAGGGAAGATTTAGGTTTTTTACTTAGTGTTTATTAATAAGTTAAATGCCAAATCATAATGTATTATATCTACTTTCGGTAGGGAAATATTGCCGATATTATGGGCAGATGATACAATTACTTCTTTCAGTACAATCATGGTGCTGATAATCGAAAATCATCTAACAATCAGCTAAAATATAATAGACTGTCGAACTAAAATCACTCACCTGTCAGTCACCAAAAAAACTTCACCAACGTTTGTGTATTTATCTTTTGTTTGTGTGTTGATTCGTTTGATTTCATGCTTGTTTGATTAGCACAACATTCCAATTAGGTGTAGGGACTGTGAATCAACGCGGCACATAATAATAAATTGTTTTGCAGACAAATTTCCTCATATCTTCCCATAATAAACGGATTAATAAACACACAAACAGTTATTTGTGGCTACTAACGAGCATAAGTACATACATACAAACATACACACGCATACATACATACACACATACATATATACATACATACATAAATTTGGCAGACATAATTATTTTTTGATTTTCAGCAATGTTTTCGTAGTCACATTTTTTCAATTTACATGATAATTGACGAACCATTTTAGAAGGTAAAACACATAACTTTATGACCTACCCACCTTTAACGAGTTTTTCTAAGATGCACACAACATAACCACCTCCCCAGGTCAAACAGATTTTCTCCATCCTAAATATTTTAGGGTCTTTGTTATTCCTTCACATTGCTTTGGGTCATAGGACAAATTGACTTGTAGTATAAAGTAACTTGCTTCGAGACCTGATGGCTTTGTCGTTGATGTTGTTTTTGTATACTGATATGCACCATAATTGGGCCTTCTTTGGGATCTAAAAAGCTTTTATTCACTAACCTCGCACGCCCCCCCCCCCCCCCGCCACTATCTCTCTCCCACCATTTACTTCGAAATGATTTACACCATAAGACTACATCGGGTATGCGAATGCATCCCCGTTTACCAAATCATTCTCTCATCCTTGTTCATACTTACAGATATACGAGCGTAAGTACATTTATACAAACATATACACACACAAACATACATACATACATACATACATACATACATACATACATACATACATACAGAGCACATGCAGGCATTTTTGTGGACTAAAAAGACATCTGTATATTATATAGTCCTATTTTCTCCATATCCAGAAACAAACATATCATATGCGTCTGTTTTCATTGTTTTGCTTTGGATTTGTCCAGTGAAGGTTTAAATTTGTGGTACCCTCAATATTATTCATACATCAGCTGTGACTTTGTTTATGTGAATACCGAGATATTCTCGTGTCTCAGCGTGCCATACCAGACAAACCGCGATGACAATGGAGATGCAGCTCACATCGTCTTCCTTATCAAAGCGAGGGCATTCGTGCCCTTTGTTTCGGCATACCTTATTCGATGGCACACCGTAACGTGAGAATATTCCGGTGTTCTGATAATGGCTGGAAGTTAAAAAAAAATAGCAAATTTAGGAAATTACATTGCCTCAGAAAAATAGCCCTAAGATCCAAACACCTCAATCAAAATGAATGACCATGGTATCATTTTGTTGCAAAAAGAATGTTCTAACCCATGAACTAATCACCAATGACATTTTGTGAATGATTTTACACGTTTTCTGTGCGAGCATGGCGTTGCCTTACTGTTCTGCCATGACACACAACGAAGATACGTTATTCTGCCAGAAAAACCGGAAGCTCAAATGAGAAGCTGTTAACGGGGCAGAACAACGTAAGTTTATCTGTGACGCAAATGTTTTGGCAAAACAACGTAAGTCAAGTTATGTTGCTTTGCCAAATTATTTGGAACAATTTTTGAAAATTGCTGAAATTTAGATGCAATTTTCTTAAAATTGAAATCATTTTGAGAACTGAAATTTTGACAGATGATAAAAAATGGCTTGATGTATCCAACAAGCTCAAAACCTGAAAAACCTCAAAATTTGAGATACGTTGTTTTGCCAAATCACGGCCGACATGTATGTATTGCACATTGCTGAAACACACTGCAGATATAACGGAAACTTATTTGCCTCTAATAATGAAAATAAGCTTGAAATGATATGGTCGAATGAGCTAGTCACACGAGGGGGTAACCTCCAGGTAAAAATTGGTTAATTCTTACCTGTTAGGACGAGCTAACAATGTCGGCTCCAGTGCTCCGTCTAGCTGTAGTGAATTCCAACTACAACACCAATGATTACAACCACCATCACTGCCAATATGATTATCATCCAAAAGCAAATGCGACAGTTCTGATAGAAGAAACAAGAAGAAAAGAAATATACATGTATTTTATTGAAAGCAATATTAACGCAGTGAAGATAAGTACAGTAACATTTTATTCCAAAATATTACAAATCCACTGAGTCTGTTGCATATTGCATTTGTTGCACAATCTTTACTCGTTGCACGTAAACGAATAGGAAAGTGAATTGCCAAATGAAAAATTCTTATTATTGCGCTACTTACCTCGCAATCCTTTTTGCGGCAGGATTCGTTGAACATACAGCCCGATATGGGCGATTCGTAAGCCATGTTGTTTAGATTCTCGAAGAGAAATTTCCTTTAAAGAAAACTTGGATCTGGAGTTGCAACACGGTCATGTACTAACTCAAAAAGAGGTCCGCAGTTTCTTTGCCTATTAGCAGACCACTGAGAACGTGCAGATGTTTGATTGGATGAAAAATCAATAAATGAATGAATGAATAAATTAATAAATTAATTACATTACAAAATGTTTACACGCGAGGCCGGACAAAACGCTAATGAGGTATGATGTCATATTGCAATTAACATACAACCAATAACAGCCCATTGATGAGAGTGACTAATGAATATTCATTAACCTGTCACGCGTTGACCCCATTCCCATATTAACACAGGTCAACAGTGTCAGCCAATCAGCGTGATATCGTTGTCCTGTTTATGCATTATGCATAATAGCTAGCGCGCGTTGGAGCTGGGCTCGCCGCGCGCGCGCCCGGGAGAGCGAAGAAAATAAAACACGTACCATGCGTAATTGCATGTGCGATTGTTTTGCGCAGTACAGTATGTGTTGAATGTGCTGTGAGCTGTTATTAGATATCTCATGTGCCAATATTGAAACAATGAGAAAAGAAACTCAACAGTGAGTGGAAATATATGTACAAGACCACAGTTAAGTGTGTGCCTTACACGGTTTCTTTCAAATGAAGTACATCGAACCAACCTTGAAGGTTATATAGTAATCCTTTTTCTTGATGAGGTTCTTGCTACAAATACAATGTCTGAGTTCACTGCAATGTGAATACTAGTACACCGCACAGCCAGGGCCCAGGCTTCAAAATTTCGTGTTAATCGACTGGAGAGTTATGAATTAAAACAGGCATGAAAACTTACCAGTTTGAAATGTGATCTTAATTTTTATGAGAAAGTCATAGGGAGGATTAACCTGCCCTCCTTTCCCTCCCTTACTTAGATCTAACATATTTAACAGCAATTTTCTGTTAAAACTTACGGACATACGACGGTACCGGTACGTATTATTACAGAATAAACAACACCGCGCGCTAGTATAGCGCATGCGACCAAAAACAAATAACAAAGACGCGTCCATGATATGAGAAGGGGAGACGCAAAGAGCAATAAGTGAAGGAATAAATAAATAAATTAATTAATGAGTAAATGAATAAATTTATTAACTCTCTTGTCTAAATCTACTAAGGAAAACAATTTCAATACAGACGAATTATAATTGCCATTAGATACATAAGGGTGTAAGTCGGCGGAGCGCGCGTGACCTGAAATTAACTTTACGCGTCCTAGGCAAATGTCAACGCGCCGGCTGGTCCAGGCCAAGGCGTGTAGACTCAATCGAATATGTAATGAAAATTCATCACCGTGACTGCGTCGGCCCAAAAAACTATCTAGCCTCAATCAAATGCTGCGGCATTCCGCGAGAGGATCACGCGTTAAATAAGGAGATACTATGGAGAGCAGATCCGTCGAAGAAGACCGGTTTATGAATATTGCATCAGGTACCTATGAAAAGTTTTTGTTTCAAATGTTGCTCAGAATATTTGGAGCATGAGTAAATTCATTAGTATCGTAAAGTATGAAATTGCATGAGTTACTTTTTTGACTGTGCGAATGAGAATTAATGGTCCTATTGGCGTCTCATAAGTAGGACCTTCTTGAGCAAGACCTCTTCCCCGGGGGGGGGGGGTCACGCACCATCACTGGTAGTGGTACCCAGTAGCGTTGTCGCAAAAGAGAACTGTCGAAGTAAGGGTCGGCAATTGTTCTGCGGGATAGCTACAGCGGCGTCGCCGTTTTCAGAAAAGAGGGTACAACTTTTCAGTTATGTTCCTTCACAGCATCGGTTTTTTGGAAATAAAGGGTCCGTATTTTCAGAAGGGCCTAATATTCTGCCCCCTCTTTGAATGATTTTTGTGGACGTCTACTATCTTGTATCTTGTTTCGACATTTATTTTTGTAACGAACTGGGTTATAGCGTTTGCTGTTATTTGCGAATTTAGGGCTGTAATTTCTACCTGTTGCTGTGAGCTAATTGTTGCCTTCATACAAGAGAGGAATTTTCTCTATGTTCACAACCAACTTTCGCATATTGGGGCGCGTTTTTCATGTGTACCTAGACTCTACGCCACTTTTGCCATTTTAGGGTCTCATTGTTACATTGGTATAACGCCGTTTTTCCCAACTTTAGCGGTCACTTTTTAAGTTGGAACGCCATTTTTCGCACATTTAGGGGTGAAATTTGTGCGGCCTAGAATTGACGGCCGTTTAGGGTCCAATTCTGAGGTGAGCGTGGACAAGCATCGGTACACTCCAGGATGGGAGTGATCGGCACACCGCGGGGACCAGCACACTTCGTGCGGCACTTTGCCCGCTGCACCCGTCACGGGCAGGGCCATTGAATATGTAGACGAGGCGAAAGAAGTTTGTGGTCTTTCAGGCGGCGGCAGGGGGCAAGAACCTGAGTCCCGACCGTCCGGCGATGGAATGGAGAAGAGAAAAACAGCTAATTTTCAACTCAAAAGGTACCTATGTAAAATTTTCACAAATATGTATATTTTTGGCATCTACACCAAGTGTACGAACTAGATTTTCATTCTAATGAGTTACTTTTACTTCCCGTGATATCACTGAGTAGCTTTGGGCTCATGAAGTAGAGCTTGCGTGTATTAGCCCTATACCTGTCTATGCGCTCAGATCAGTGCTATTTCAAATCGTACTCTGCGTATGGAAGATGTCCTCTAACTTTTTGTAATGAATTATTTAAATATCAATGAATATTAATTGCAAATGAAAAAAGAGTTGTTCACACAAGTACCTGCGCCAAAGTTACTAATAATATCCAGAGACAGATGGGCGAGGTAATAATGACAGTCCGGTGGCATAATAATAATCACAGTCAGAATACCGGAATAAATGGCAATGTTAGTGTGCATAATATTGCTTAAAATTATGCACGTATGCAATTCTATTGTTAAAATGAAGCTTACAGTGTTAACAACAGGTGCTTTTTGCTTACTTTTACAGTAATTCTGATATTTCCGGCGAATATTTAAATGTAAATACTTGTAAATATAGGCAAGAACGTGTAGCCATCATCTAATGCCCAAATTATTTCAATTATTAAGTAATATTGTATATATTTGTACCTAAACGTATTGATGTTCCTTCTTCTTCATCTTCTATTTCTAAATAGATAATAGAATTGAAGCTTGATATAGTCAATCCGCCAATCACTGCTCAACACAAGGGGTAGCCTTTCTAGGTTATATAGATTTATTTGATAACCCCACCTTTCGAATTATGCCAAATTGGTTGCAATACATTACCATCGTCACCTTGCTGTTAGTGGAACTTTGAAATGGTTAACTATCAGCTACCTAAAGTACGAGATAGCCATTAGAGCAGGCACGTGTGGATTCAGTTTAAAATACGTTTTGAAAGCGTGATTTTGATTTTCAAAGGGATCATATTTTACTGGCCGAAGGAACGCATATATACTGGTTTGGCAATTCCTTATCATATTGATGTTATCAATATTATTATCTTGTTATGTAAATTGTGAGACAAACTTTTTAATTACTCTCCTTTGTTAGATTTAATACCATAATTAATAGGTTTTTAAAATAATTTTTATTGTAATTATCATAAATGCAAAATGTGTCAGTGCCAATGTGTGATAATTTTCACAATATGTAATTATTGGCTGAAAAATGATAGTGGCTGTTGTCACATTTGATTACCACTGTCTTATCACTAACAGACAGTACAACTAAAGGAGATGTATACACACGTAAGAAGCACTAATCCCCGTCACCTTACACATTGTTATGTCAAGAGCTGTAATTTTTGTTGACAATAATAAATTAATTGCGAAGGCAATTTAAAGGAATACAAAGGAAAGAGAAAGTAGATGATGAAAACTACACTAACAGCGTATTGCTGTCATGTACTTCAATTTTATTTATGATGCTTAAAATTTAAAAAATCATAGCAAATGTATTCTTACTTTGAATTCGGCATGTTCGGAAAGTAACACAAATTCTTTTGGCAGAATACGCTAGTCTTTGGAAAAACTCGATCATGATAGATCTGCCTTTTTCTCTGGTAGCAATCAAATACATAAATTCCGTAAATTTGAAGCAGTGAAATATTGATTCTATGAAAATGGCAGATTTTGATTATTTGATTTTTTTTTATTACATGATAATTTACGAACTATTTTAGAAGGTAAAGCACATATATTAAAGGCCTACCCACCTTAAAGGAGTTATCATAAGATCTACACAACATAACCACCTCCCCAGGTCAAAGAGATTTTCTACATCCTTGATATTTTAGGGTCTTTGTTACGCCTTCACATTGCTTTGGGTCATAGGACACATTGACTTGTAATATAGAATAACC
>JZLH01S0604050.1:44156-58633 GCA_001188425.1 Eucidaris tribuloides | reverse complement strand
CGTCGCGGATTTTTTTAAAATTTGCTCCTGAGCAAATGGAAAAAGGATAAAGTTTAACCGTCCAGATTTTAATCAAAATTCAATATTTTACCCCAAGTCTCTATGAGAGGTGTTTATTTATATTAATCTTCACATTGGATATGATTTCAGCTAATTTGATTCATATAGATGTTTTTTGACGTGCAAATCAATAACCCAATCTTTAAAAGAACAAATGAAACTAAAGGAAAACAAAATAATGACACTTATCTGTAACTTTGGAATACTGCTTCACACAGCCTAACTAACTAAATAAATAAATAAATAAATAAATAAATAAATAAATAAATATATATATATATATATATATATATATAAATAAACAAACACATAAATAAATAAGTAAGTAAATAAATAAATAAAGCATCCATTTTCTTTATTCATGTTTCCATGGATTATATTTCTCACTTTTATTTTTTTAATATGTTTTATGTACTTTTTTTCAGTTGAATTGACTACAACGCTTCCGCCAACAACTACACAACGCATCTCAACTGAAAGCACGCCCTCACAGTCCACGACCTCGGAAGCCACAACTATGCTCGAACGGACTGAAATGGACACAAGGACCTCAACTTTAACTGGTTTCACCACTCTACCACCCGATAATGAGACACCTGGTCCCACAACCCAGTACCAACAACCTGTTACTTCTATTGGTGTCACCACTGTTGCAATGGAAACCCAGACTGAAGCAAGTACATTGGCAGATGTAACCACTCAAACCAAAACTGACCTCATGACTTCTTCTACAGATGAAATGACATCACGTGGTAACATCGTTACTACCCTTGTAACGCAGTACGGAGAGACTACATCTCCGGTTAGCGACACCGAGCCTCAACGTGACGTAAGCACGCCGCCACAATATGCCACCGGCACCACGAAAATATACCCTGATATTACGACAGTTCACACCAATGAACCCACGTCATATGGTGACACTACTACAACGCAATACAAGACAGGTACGCCTTTAGCCAGCGACTCTACACCACCAAACGAAATTGCATCGACCACTGTTTACGCAACTCTCACAACCGAATACGGAATTACACAAACCGCTGGTGCATTCACAACAATGGGAATGATTAAGGAAACAACGAAAACTGACGAAAGTGGATCCACAGAATCTCCGACAACTGCACCATTAACATCGATGACGACTAGTAATGACTATGTTACATCAACGGGTACTACGAGTGGCACTGTGGGTGCCGAAACGTCGTTGCCGATTGAAATAACGGAAATTAACACCATAACCACAATCGGTGTTTCATTGGCGACTGAGGGTACTGTTACGAATACAGAGGGTACCATACCCACAAAATACCCATCATCCACACAATTAGCATCGACAGAAACGAGTGACGCGTATGTTACTCTAACGGGTACTATGGGCGGTACAGTAGGTGCTGGCACTTCTCTGCCGGTTGACATAACGGAATTTAACACCGTAATTACAACATTCGATGGTTCTTTAACCACAGAAGGTGTTATACAAATACTGAGGGTAATCCCACAAGGTCCTCTACAACTCCACTTTTAACATCGATAGAGACAAGTGATGTTTTTATAACTGCAACGGGTACTGCGGGTGCTACCGTGGGTGCTGGCACTTCTCTGCCGATAGAAATAACGGAATTTAATACCATAACAACAATTGGCGGTTTTCCGACAACAGACGGTGCTAATACAAATACTGAGGGTAATCCCACCAAATACACAACATCTTTACCATTAACATCAATAGAGACAAGTGATGTGTATATAACTGCAACTGGTACCATGGCTGTTACGGAGGGTGCCGGCACTTCTTTACCTGTGGACATAACGGAAGTTAACACCGTAACATCAACTGATGGTTCTTTTACCACGGAAGGTACTACTGCAAACACTGAGGGTACACCCACAGCTTCTACTGCTACTACACTATTAACATCGATAGAGTACAGTGATGTATTCACAACAACCACGGATGCCACGACTGTTACAGAAGGTGCTGGCACTTCTTTGCCAGTTGACGTAACTGAAGTTAACACTGTAACAATAATTAATGGTTCCTCAACAACAGAAGGTACTGTCATTAATACTGAAGGTAAATCCACAGAATTAGCCTCGACAGACACAAGTGATGTGTTCATAACCGTCACGGGTACCACGTCTGGTACAGAGGGTGCTGGCACGTCTCTGCCGGTTGACATAACAGAAGTTAACACAGTGACAACAATGGATCGTTCTGTGACCACTGAAGGTACTACTACAAATACTAAGGGTACACCCACAGCTTTTGCTGCTACTACACTATTAACATCGATAGAGACCAGTGATGTGTTCATTACAGCTACGGGTACCACGACTGGTACAGAAGGTGCTGGCACTTCTTTGCCAGTTGACATAACTGAAGTTAACACCGTAACAACAATGGATGGTTCTTTGACCACAAAAGGAACTATTACAGATACTGAGGGTACACCCACAACGTCCCCTGCTACTACACTCTTAACATCGATAGAGACGAGTGAATTGTTGGTTACTGCTACTACAGCAGGTACCACTGCTAGTTCAGAAGGTGCTAGCTCCTCTATGCCGATTGACACAACCGAAGTTAACACCGTAACTACAAAGGATGGTTCTCTGACCACAGAAGGTATTATAACAAAAACTGAGGGTGCACCCACACTGTCAACATCGATGGAGTTCATAACAGTCACAGGTACAATGACTGGTACCTTGGGTGCTGGCACTTCACTTCCGGGTGCCATAACGCAGACTAGTGAGATAACGACAATCAGTGGATCATTGACGACAGTGGATACTAACATTACTACCACTCAAGGTAAAGATTTGATCATATTTTGTGTGTTTTAATTAATTTATTCACTTATTTGATATCTTCTAAATGTATTTTGGTATTTAAAATTTAATCAGAATTACATTATCTTTGAATTTAGTTATGACGACTCGGGGATAATTTTATATTGACAAATACAATGAGTAAACCATGGAAGGTAGTAAACGTAAGAGGAAAGACAACAGAAATGTGCATACGGTTGAACGTAGAAATAGAAATTTACATAGAATAATGGCACAAAAAATAAAGATACCAACTCTGTCCATATTTTTTCGTATAAACAAACAATATAAATCATAATAAGATATTTCTTTAGAAGAGTCATTGAATAGTTGGCAATATTATAACCGTTACGTTTATCATGTTAATTGGAGGGAAACTTATTTGTAACCTGAAGAAATCAGAAGCTTAAAGACTTCATTGATTATTGATTATTTGTATATATTATGCACTTCATATCAGGACAATTCCCTTGGGTACGACTTCCACCGACAACTCCCTAGAGGACGTCTTCCCAATTAGAGAACAACTCTCATGGAGGATGACTTCCCAGAGGAAAACTTACCGGAATGACTCCTCCTTCGAGGACAACTCGGATATTTATTTTGAATGGAAATATTGTTAAACTCCTGGGAGGGAATTTTCCTCGGAGGAAGTGGCCCCCCATGGGAGCCGTCCTCTTGTGGAGTTGTCCTGCGAGGGAGTGGTCCACCTGGGGGATGTTCTCTGGGGGAGTTGTCAGGTGGGAATTCTCCCCGGGCGAGTTATCCTTTGGGCGTGTACTCCTAGAACCTATTCACTTTCTTCAGTGCAACTATTCCCCTTCCAATCCATTTAACAAACTGACATATAATCTTTTATATTAAAGACATAATAGTTAATACGTCCATGAAGGGAGTACCATTTTTTTTCTCCAATGATCTGATATAGGAAGGGATCCTTGCCTTGGTACCTGCGACCCGGCGACTGAAAGGTGCGTTTCCGGCCAAGAGGGTTACGAGTGCGAGTGTCTTCCGGGCTTCTACCGACTGGTGTACGACGAATGGGACACTGAAGGAGGATGCGAAGGTGGGACAAAGCTTCCATAACATTTGCATTGGCGTCAATTGCGTTAACCACCCTAATTCTAAGCCTTACCCTAACCCTATGCCAACCTCTAACCCTATCTATGGAAAGGAACTTCCCATAGATCGCAAATCGTACCACTACTTCAAAAAAAATTCACTGCTAACTGCTACCAACTGATAAAATAGCAAAGCTCAAAATCATCTTCCTTACCTTCGAAGTCCTTACTGGCAACGCCGGTTGATTAATGTTTACACAATTCCACGCCCATTAAAACCTCAAAATCAAAACTTACTCCATGCATGTTCCCTGATGTACCACTATATGGAAAAGGTTACTTGTTTGTCTTAATACCCCATTTTGTGACACATCACCCTTGAACATTCGTAATGATCTTCCGCTGGGCATTTCGTTTCACTACTGAAAAAATACCCTTTCACTTTATTAGCAAACCATTTGGTTACTCATATTTTGTGATCTTGAATTTTTTATGACTAATTTGCATGTTTCCATAAATCGTAGATCTAAATGTTTATGAAACGCCATTCTCTAACAATTAATGCGCTTATATTGTATTGTAGTTAAATATTGTGTTTTTACGCTTGGAGATTTTAATACATTATGAGCTCATACTTATTCAGAAACCCAATGAAAACCCTAACCCTAACTCTGAGATATTCTAGCAATCTTTACCAGAGCAAAATATGTTATTTTTCAATACGTCGGAAAATGTGATGCTATTCTAAAAGCATATTATGACAACAAATCAGGTAAAAATATTTCGGATCGAACTACTTCCGCAGTTGTTGACCAATAATACTTATGAGATTTGACACACATATTGGTCTCAGAATGAAGAAGTGCGAGACATTTTTTTGGAATGTATCAGAAACTGTGTTGCCATGGTAACAGCATATTATATCATTAAGTCGGGGGCATGTATTAATCACCTTCAATGATATTTCTGTTTTTGTCTGTATTTTCAGAGGCTAAATTATTTGACGTGGAGGTACGAATCACGGCGATCGATGGAGAAGATGCGATATACACCGAGGATCTGGCAAACTCCTCCAGTCCAAGATTCAGCTACCTTCAAGATGTTATTTGTGGAGTTGTGAGTTCTTCAATTTTGAAGAAAATGAAATGTTTGGGATTAGAGTATAATAAACAACAGCATTACTAACTACATTCTGTAGCTGAAAGGTTCAGTGAAGAAGAAGTCAATGACACAAAAACAAACAGCACATTAACCATCTAACCCACCAGTATGGAGATTGTAGTAGTCGGCGAACAGAATATTTTAATTATGATGTGGTGCTATTTCTTTCTTTTTACCTTAAAGGGCAGTGACATAATTGGGAGAAATTAAAAAATACCTCTCGAACCTAACTGATTAAAAGATATATCAATGGATACACTGACTGGAAGGATTTATTAACTTGTTAACTTAAGCTGAATCAAGCATGAACATAGTAGCATTTTGTTTCTCTCGAGCCCCGATGGAAATAAAACCCATAGACTGCTACCCAACAGATTTGTCTGTCACAAGGCATACTGATGAGAATTATTTTAGAACGAGTCAACTTTTGACTACCAAACTTTCACAGAAAAAATCCTTGCACAGTTTACTTGTATAAGAATAGCTTTACCCCCAAGTTGAGGACTACCCCCACTTCCAGAAAAACTTCCACTCTCAACGAAACTTCGGGAGCAATATTCAAATTGTAACCAATTATACAGTATAACCACGAATTTATCAAAACGATATAGATAAAACCATTGTTGCTACCTGTATGAAATTCTAACATAAACATCACTTCTTCATCGTCACTATCATATCGTCGTCGTCGTCGTCGTCATCATCATCATCATCATCATTGTCATCATAATGATCATCATCATTTTCATCATCATCATCATCATCATTATCGTTTCAGTTTTTAAGAAGTATAACAAATCTTTGTGTATTTTTGACCCATTCTACCGTAATTGAATGTGTAATTATATTAATTTCAAAACGAATGTAAAAATTTTTGTATTTTGTTTTGTTTTGTTTTTGTTTAATTTTTGTCTAAGTATATGGAATCGTAAATAAAGATCACTGAAAAAATCATTACCGTCTCTAGCAAATTCTCCAAGGGCATATTGCATAAACCATGATATATTACAATAGAACAAGAGTGATGATTGAGGATTCCTTTTGTTTCTTAGATGGATGGTATCGAAGACACGACCACTGGATACATCATCTGTCAGGTCTCCTCGTTCGCTAATGGCAGCATCATAGCCTTTACCGAACTCTACTTCAACCAGAGCTCCGATACGACAGAAAGCAGTCTGTACAACGCAACATCAGAGGCATTTTCAGAGAGCAACATCACAGCTGTGGTTACCAACGTTGAATGTAAGTTGAGCTATGACT
Organism: Eucidaris tribuloides; assembly: GCA_001188425.1. Taxonomy (NCBI): domain Eukaryota; kingdom Metazoa; phylum Echinodermata; class Echinoidea; order Cidaroida; family Cidaridae; genus Eucidaris; species Eucidaris tribuloides. The sequence continues at coordinate 52,253 of JZLH01S0604050.1, read as the reverse complement.
CACAAATAAAAAGTCCTCGGACCAAAAATGAATAAGGCTAACACAAATGATAATGATAGTTGTTAATGAAACTCGTAGTTATGAAACATTTCAAAGACGTTCCTTCCCATGTTTGCCTCCCACCTTAACTTTAGTTTGTAGACTGTCCCTTTTTTCAACCATAATTCCGAATGCAGTCTGCAAACTTACACTATAGGATGGTAGTTGCGAAATATAAAGCCAATGCCAGGTTTCCAGCAGTTTACCTCGCTTTGATTTGTGGAATTGGGATGGGGTAAGGAATCAGGATTGGGCTAAAGGATCGGGATTAGGTTAAAGGATTGAAATTGGGTACGGGATCAGGATTGAGGTAGGAGATTGGGATTGGGGTAAGGGACCGGGATAGAGGTGGGGGATCTGGATTGGGGTTATGGATTGGGATTGCGAATGGGATTAATGATCGGGATTGGGGTAATGGATTGGGATTAGGAATGGGATTAATGATCGGAATTGGGGTAATGGATTGTGATTGGGAATGGGATTAATGATCGGGATTGGGGTAAGGAAGTGGGATTATGATAAGGGATCGTGACTGGGGTAAGAGATTGGTAATGAGGTAAAGGGTTGGGATTGCGGTAAGGCATCGAGGTTAGGGTAAGGGATTGGGATGGGGTAAGGTATCTGGATTTGGTAAAAGGATCGGGATTGGGGTAAGAGATCGGGATGGGGGTAAGGGATTGGGATTGGTATTAGGGTAAGGGATTGGAATTGGGAATGAGATTAATGATCGGGATTGGGGTAAGGTATCGGAATTTGGGTCAGGTATCGCGATTGGGGTAATGAATTGGGATTGGGGTTGGTGATTGGGATTGGGGTAAGGGATTGGGATTATGATAAAGGATCTGGATTAGGGTAAGGGATCCGGATTGGAGTAATAGATTGTGATGGGGTAAGAGATCTGGATTAGGGTAAGGCAACGGGATTGGGGTATGAGATCGGATTTGGGGTAAGGGATCGCGATTAGAATAAGGGATCGGGTTGGAGTAAGGGATCGGGATTGAAATAAGTAATTGGGATTAGGGTAAGAGATTTGAATTGAGAATGGGGTTAATAATCGAGATTGAGGTAAGGAATTGAAATTGGGGTAAGGCATCGGGATTGGGGTGAAGGATTGGCATGGGGTAAGAGATCGGGATTGGGGTAAGGATCCAGGATTGGGATAAGGGATCGGGATTGTGATAAAGGATTGGGATGGGGTAAGGGTTGAGATTGGGGTAAGGGATTAGGATGGAATGAAGTATCGGTATTGGCTTAAAGGGTCAGGATTGGGGTAAGAGATCGGGATTGGGGTAAGGGATCGCGGTTGGAATAAGGGATCGGGTTGGGGTAAGGGATCACGGATGGAGTAAGTGTTTGGAATTCGTGTAATGGGTGGGATTGTGGTAAATGGAGAGATCGGTCTATGAATTTATGTGTTCGCATTGTGTTCGGATGGAGTAAGTGTTTGGAATTCGTGTAATGGGTGGGATTGTGGTAAATGGAGAGATCGGTCTATGAATTTATGTGTTCGCATTGTAGTAGGTCCAGAAGTTTCAAGCAAGTGACCGTCATTCATTCCTGGTATATACCCATAGGTTTAGTACAGTGTTTGGTGATCAGATTACACAATGACAGTGATAAACTGATACTGAAGGAATGTTTCTTTAGTTTGTACCTAGGGTTAAAATCCAAGCCAAATTTCAGGAAGATTGTGGAATAGAATTTTCGGGCAATGCACATTTTAGTCCATTTTCAAGAATATATAAATGTTATTCAACGATAGAATGAAATTATTAGGCAAAGTAATAGGTTTGTTTGAAGAAAGTCATTGTTACACGTCCTAAATATTTGGGACATATTTTAGTTTCTTTTCATCCGTGTGTTTTCTTTTAGGGGAAGGTAACTGTTTTATCTTATCTGAATGGTATCCGCTTTGTAGATATGTCCGTGTATAAATTTACTTTATACTTTTATGTGAATTACCATTTAGTAAACAATCGCCCACAATTTTGAAACAATAATACACAACTGTATTTGGGGATCTTACTAGTTTTACCAGACCTTTGCTTTCTACGCAAGAACCTTCCGTATCCAGATTTTAAAAAATGGCGATTTTACTTCTCCCCCAATTGAAATATTTTTTTCACCAAGTTTGTATTATTGTTTGATGTATATTTAGATTTAATTATGTCTGGCTTCATCAGTTCATCGGTTGTTGTTTTTACATATATTTGTATTATCGTTATTGCATTCTATTTGACATTATTTTGGATATGGGCGAAAATGAAATGATGTGAAATGCTATAAAAAAAACTTAGGGAAATAGCTATATGCTATTATTTCAAGAAAATATAAAAAAAAAATGTTTAATTTGTGTGTGTGTATTTTCTACTTTGATTTCAGACGTCGTCCCCGTGTATCCTACAACTCAGTCAATGCAAACGTCACCTGCAACCGAAGGTAAAGTCTAACTGACATGACTGATGGAATGTTCGATTATCGCTATAACTTTGATAAACGTCTACCCTTCAGTATTTAGTTGTGAGACTTACATTGAGTACGTACAGAAACTACGTTATCTCAACTAACCCAATTTCTTAATGGCGAATGTCAAAGAAATTAACTGGTCTATATGAAACCCATTTCTATAGATCCAAAAAATGCCATGGGGTTTGCACAATTTATTATGTAGGCCTATGTAGTGAAATTTCGACACTGGCTTGGCAATATAGCATTGATTATGTCATGTTCATTCAAGAAAATTTAACGCCAAAAATCCAAAACTATTTTTCCAACATTCTTAAAGATGTCCTTTAATGCTTACTATATGGCTGATCTACAAAATAGCTATTTCCTCCGACAGAAGGGTTCAACTTCCAACTCTGATACAGAATTGCTTAAGATTCATTTCGCACCAGAGCTACTGGAGGTTATTTTTATCATACCAATAATGTTGGAGCTTATTTTTGTAACGTATAGCCCACCATCGAAAGAGGAACATTTACTCACACAAAATAATGACTTAAAATTTAACAGAGATTACAACACATACTCTGGTACCTTTACCGAATACACCCCATTGGATCCTACACAGAGACAACAGTTGCATGCTGATTACTCCAGAAGTTGGGAGGAAGATTATCATGAGTTTGAAGCTCTTTCTCGATTATTTTCTAACTATAGATTTTACAACCGGGGTACAAGGGACATCAACAATAGCAGTAACCACAAAAGGTAAAAATAAGTAGATTAATGTACAAAAACATTGTCAGGATACCAACTATATGCATAAGAAAAACTAAGTAAAGTTTGTAGTTAATCAGTCAATTTTTTTCATCAATCTTTCACAAAGTATGGTATTGTGATGTCAGACATCAGAAATCAACATTAAATTCACTGAAAGCTTTTAAGAATCATATGCCATTTTAAGAATTTATATTTCATATTTACAGATTCTAGACTTTCGCAGTGTTAATCTGCCAAAATCAACATCATATTATTTCCATTGTTAAAGATACGAAGTCAACATGAGTCCAAATCAATCAATTTCAGACTTTTTTCCGACTCTTTACAAACGTACCATGATGTTGCATTGCATTTTTTTACTGTACAAAGTTTAGTTTTCACCAAAAAATGCCAATAATAACCTTGATTTACGAAAACACATTGCACTTCGTCTATTTTCTGTACGAATTATGCCTGAAATTAATCTAATTTTCTACTATAGCCTCTCTTCGTCATCAAAATATGAGCATTATGCTGCATGTATATCGTGCCATGCATTCTAATTAGTAATTTAATGACATTGTTCTCTTGCTTCCCAAATGCATATAGTTACCAAGGCTCCCATAACAAAGCCTCCTATAACGAAGCTTCCACCGAAGGAAACGACCCCAACCAAGAAACCAGGCGGTGGTAAGTTAACTGCAACTTGATACAGTTGCACCGACGGATGATTTATATTTCCTTTGGTTGGATGCTTTTATTTAATGACAAATTTCTACGTCCGTGTCATACTGTTATGTATATTTCAAACGTTGTTAATATTCCTATTATAATTATGCTGATTTTTATTATGATTCTTCAGTTTTATATGTACAACCGTTTGTGTGAGGTCAATTTATTTTCCATTACGAATTTCACTAAAAATCTTGGCCCCGTTTCATAAAAGTTGACATCATGTCAACTTGCCAGTTTAGTGGCAACTACCATGGCAGCAGTGCTTCACAGCCAATCAGAGCACTGTATTCTTACACAAATTGAAGTAGAATGGCAAATTGAGATGATGTCAACTTTTATGAAACAGGGCCCAAATTTCTAGAAGTGGCTTACAAATAGATATGATATGTCGTGTTAAATATGAACAACTGTAAATCTATGTTCGAAGTCGTTTACACTTCCTATCATTCTTATGAAATGAATAATTTGAATTACCTTTTCCCATTCGTTAAGGTGTTTGCGCTTGAATATTGGTAAAAGTAACCAACCATGGTACCTCGTACAAACAATACAAAAATTCAATTGCAATGTTTGAAATGATCATCATATTGATATTTTCCATTTTCATATTACTTGCAGGTAAATTGGAGACATTCGAGCTGGTTCTAGCCATCGTTTTGCCCACATGTTTCGTCTTGTTCGTAGTCGCGTGTATTCTCGTCATATTATACCGAAGACATCTTATCACAAGACGCTTCAATACGAAGAAGCGCAATGGTGGCCCGAGACGCCAAGAGAAAATACTCTATGAAGACGAAGAGGTGAGATATAATGTTGCAGTCGTGTGCATGAAAATCCGTTCCGAGGGTAAAATAAGGAGGGCATTTGCGGAGAGGCACAGAGTACACGCATCCACCTACCGATACACATAAACACACTCTGTAAATGTTACGGAGCTTATTCCCACTTCTTAAGGAGTGTGATTAGGGACCACTTCTTTTGAAGCTAAATTTCGGAGCTAAAATTGTAAGAGAGTGGAAAAATTCGTTGTTTTTGAGCTAAATATAAGTATTTTTTCACTCTCTTAAAATTTTTGCTCCGAAATTTAGCTCCGTGAAATTTAGAGAGCACGAAAATACACTCTCGCACGCGCACATACTTACACACATACATGTAGAAAATGTAGGCGGCGCATATTATGCGCACAAGTACGCTCACGTTGCTATAGAAAAAAACAGATCTTCAAAAAATACAATTTAGGGGGCTAGACGTACTTCAATAGTATTCTTTTGGAGAGGCATCAATTTGATATAAAAAGAGTCACGTAATAATCATGTTGACGATATTTTTAATAAACTATTTTTATTTGAAAATGGGATGTGTTTGTACTGGAAGTTTCCCCAATTTTGTCTTTACAGTGAACCTGTAAAAGAATAGATATCTTTTTGTAAATGTGGAGGTCCAATTTATCACGTCGCCCATGGTACTGATTCATTGATCCGTGTTGCTGTATAGGGCCCTACTTGTAAGATCTACCCTTAGTCGACCAGCCTGTAGATTAGCTGTTACCACTGTAAACTCACCAGCAAAACTATTCTTGTATTTTTTTCGCCCAAAGTATTCAAGACCAGTATCGGCAGCGTTCAGCAACAGCTTTTACGATTCCATTACGCTGGAAGATGAAACTCCTTATAACACAATAGCTCTCCAATCGATCGGTGACGATACCAACACGACAGCCCTTCAATCGATCGGTGACGATACCAACACGACAGCTCTCCAATCGATCGAGGGCGAAACCACCATTCAACCGATCTCGGAATATACGACTATGACAGCTCTTCAACCGATCAGTGACGATACCAACACGATATATCTCCAACCGCTCGGTGACGATACAATCAGGACAGCTGTTCAAACGAGTGGCGACGATACCAATATGATCACTCCTCAATCAAACGGTGATCGAACCGACAGCGGCGTCACGGTGGACGACATCGATGCCATGGTGTATCCTTTCCCGTGGGACGAGGAGGACGTGGTTGATCCGGACGTCGATAGAGCTACCGAGATGAAAGATTCCGGCTCACAGACCACCCATATTCTATTGACTAACGACGATATTTCTCTACTTCAGAAGTGGGCTATACTGGATACCATGGACCATACGGAGGTCTAAATCGTGCAAAATGTTTCAATATCGACTTTAATCTGAAACCAAGAGAGATTGAATGTTTAAACGGGTTAGCATTCAATAAGATTACGGAAGGTACTGAGGTTTATTGAATGGGCGTATGGCTTCATTCGACGTTCATATTGGTGGTGCTCATAAAAATGTAGGGCAATTTCAACTTTTGTCATTGTCAATTTAAAGCTTTATTGCGGTTTTTGTCGACTATCCCGGTCGAATTGGCAAACATTAGTTTAAAGTGATAGGCTAACATTGTGGAGCTTCAATTGAAAAAATTGTCAAACTTTGATATCTGAGCTACAAAGTAGTGTTCAAATGGACAAATAAACACCCTAGAATACAAAAGTTTGGAAAATTACACTGCCAATGGCAAGTTATACATGAATAAACAATTAAAACTCCGGGTGAGTTTTAATAGCCTAGGTGTACACACAGTAAGTCTATGGGAGAAATGGGCAAGTGAATCTGGTCAACTTACGATTTTCACTTTTTTAAAGCACTAAATAATCATTTTGAAATACAATTTTTTCAGGGCTTCATTTTTAGACCTCATCAAAGACACTGGTAGCATGGGGAATCATGTGGCTCAGATTTTTTTAACTGTGGTAAATGTTAGCAAATACCTTTAAGATAATGGTCAGTAAAATCAACTGTTTGATCGAAACCATTTCTAATAAAATGGGGTGAAACCTCGGGGGGGGGGGGGTTACTGTCATTACAATGTGTACACTATACGCGTGCATGGACTTTCAAAATGGATCCAAAACAAGTACTTATCTGTCGATTTCCCAATACCGTAAACAAGTACTGTAATTATCGGCGATCTCAGAATACCATAAACAAGTATTCTAGTTTCAAAAGATGCCCTTTAAAGTAAACCTTTTGTTAAAAGTATACCCTTTTTCCTGATTTTGGCGATTTTGATACCCTTTTCACCGTACGCGCGTACACCGCTCGACTGCGAAAAACAACCCTTTTTACCCGTGTTTTCACACGCGCATGGTGTACACGTTGTATTGACGGTGCTCCCCCCCCCCCCCACCCTCACCCCGGGAGTGAAACGAAGTGCACTGTATTATTGCAGCCAAACTCTCTATTTGTTATCGGCCTTGCACCTGCATACTTCAGATTCCCATTATTTCAAAGGAATAAGCGCCATTAACGTCAAGGTTCGGCTGTAACGGTACGACGGTTGTACATGTATACACAACGTGGATTCCGATCGGTTTGACAAAACCTCGGTATCTCTAAAAATTTCTTCATTTTCTTTTAATTATTTTGTAGACCATTATATTTACTCTCGACGTAAAGTATGTTATGTTCACTATTAAAAAAACACTTAAGCCTTGAAAACTGTTAAAAAAATATTTTTAGCTTGTTAACCCTATATTAACTGGGAGGGGGGCAATTTGACCCCCCCCCCCCCGACAAATTTCGCGACCATGCCGCCGTGCAAAATTTTTTGATCGCGTTGCTCGCTGACTTTTTACTTTCAAGTCTTGCGCATCTTTTGAGACCGTTTTCGCGAAAATCAGACGTACCGTTTTGACGCTGCGCGACTTTTTATACATGCATGTCAACCCCAAAATCGCTCAAAAACGTGATTTCATGTACAAAATCAATGCAAATTGTGTTTTCAGCCAAAAATCATAAATGTATGATTATTTTTGCTTTTACTGGTTGAAATGAATTAATTTTATGCTGTTTATGATTGCAAAAGTGTCCTCAACAAATTTCATCGAAAAAACAATAGAAAACAAAAGGTCGAGAAAACAAGGAAATACAGTGTACATAAGAAATTCACAAAACAATAAAATACATAATAAATTAATTCCAATTCGGCCAATTTTTTGAAGATAATTGTGAGAAATGTCAGAATGAATATTTTCACCAAAAATTTGTATTCTACTAGCTATTGTAAGTGAGTTATAGGCGAAAACATAATTTCA
>JZLH01S0604050.1:4796-33506 GCA_001188425.1 Eucidaris tribuloides | reverse complement strand
CTTTCAAAAAGAATTCATTAGGGAATATTTTGATTGCATCAATCGAAAAAGCACCCTCGTATCACCCAAGAAGTCAACATTTCGAGATATATCGTTTTAATACCAAATCGACATTTGTTTTCATTGTCATTGTTTCCCCCCTCGATCAGGCGATCGAGACATATCCGCGCGTACATGGTTTAAAACAGAAAAACACAAGAGCCCTTGGGAGCCCAGCGTTCATCTGAGGTCACGCAACCTCTCTATGGTGCCTCTAGAGATTATAGTTTGGGCTTTCGAAGCGCGATTTTTAGGCACCAATGGCCAATCAGAGCCAAAAACCTCTGCATCCCTTTATCATACGGATGATTCTGCCAAATCTGAACATTCATTTTTTTTATAAAGAAGATGACAAAGTACTTTCCCCCCTTCCTTGATGAACCATGAATTCCCACCACTGCCTTTAAGCATAACAATGAGAAAAACATAGTAATGAAAGTTTGGCGAAAATCCACCAAAGAATAGCGGAGTGATGAACTTTGAAAGTTTTAATTTTGTGACGTCACATACGAGCAGCTCCCCACAATGTAATAATTATTATTACTTCAATAAATTGCCACTTTTGATTGGTTCATGATAACTGAATGTTTTTTTCATAGAAGCAGCTGCTCGCATGTGACGTTACAAATGTAAAACTTTGAAAACTCCGCTATTCTTTGGTAGATTTTCGCCAAACTTTCATTAACATGTTTCTCTCATTGTTCTGCTTTTATTACAACCAAGTTGACGTCAGGGTGGACCTTGCCTTTAAAGAAAAAACACCCTCGTGTAAATGTTGTTTCATGCCCAACCAGAAGAAGACATGTACATACATCATCTAGGCCAATAAGATCATGTTCTTGTTAACATTGAAGCTCAGGCTGAGACAAGACCTCACATCTCAAGTTTTGTTTTATGTAATCTTTGGCCAGGGAGCTATAGATTTTGTTTTGTTCAAATCTGAAATTTCAATTCTCAAAAATAGAGCCACTGCTCTCCAGGTAAAACAACGGCTAAGTATTTCTAAACGTTTAACATTTTTCAACCAATTATTTTTTTTTTTCAATTTTTTTTAGATACGAGGTCTTGTCATCTCCGGGGATGTGTTATTAAATATTGAGCAACCGACTAGCGTATATTAAATGCACTATGTAACAATGTGGAAGCCCCATTTAAAACTAGTCCAAGTTTGATATCTGACGTACATGATAGTGTTTGAATAAATGAATAAACACAAAATGTAAAGAGTTATGCGGTCACTATCAAAATATGCACAAATAAAATTAATATCAGTACATAGGCCAATATCCTGTAGGCAAAAAAATAAAATAGATTATGCATCATTCTATGGGGAAACTGGAATGATGCCCAAGGGCGTAGGCTGGGTTTGGGGCATGGAGAGGTGCACATTCGGGGAGGTGAATAAAGTGGAACAGGGAGGTGCACATCTTAGGGAGGCTGGAAACTAAAGTTGAGAAAATCAGCGTTGAAAGCAAAAAAAAGTGGTGCAAATTTCTTTTGCCTATTAGGGTGGAACTCCTATGGGCTCTGCGGGGGGGCTGCACGTTGCACCCAGTTGCCCCCCCCGCCCCACCTACGCCCTTGATGCCGATTTCAAGCGCTAAAGCGAACCGTACCGTAGCCGAACCGTGCCAGAGAAGGCCTTGAACCTCCTAAGTGAACCCGTAACCGTACCGTACCGGCTCCAGAAGCGTCGCCATTGAGGCCACCTCTCCGATGTGGGTCTAGGGGCCAGCGTGGCGCTCGAACGCATTCCGCAATACTGTTGAGTGTGTTTCCCTCAGATTAGTGAGTAAAGCGTACCAAATATGTACCTCGGAGGCACACTTCCCACAATTTTTGCCTGAGTTTAGATTCATGAAAACTGGAAAAGGTGTTTGAAAATGTCTGTGTAGTCTGTTTTGAAAGTCTCTCGTGCCCCTTCTCCACCTCAATACCATGAAAAATAGTTCCTTACAATATTATACTTGTGTCCCTTTTGCGCAAGTAATACGTCATTTAAAGCCCAAGTTTATTTTGGGGGATTTTTTTTTTTCATTTGAAAGCTTTATGCCCAAAAGTCATATCCCAGCAATAACAGATTCTGAATGTCTTTAGTTTTTTTTAATTAATTAATGAAAAAAAAACTAAAGACATTCAGAATTTGTTATTGCTGGAATATGACTTTTGGGCATAAAGCTTTCAAATAAAAAAAAACTTCAACACTAAACTTGAGCTTTAATGTTATTCGCAAAATTATTTATTTGATCCGAAATTCAGTTGCCTTCGACTACACGAAGCATGTTGTAACAACTCTATTTGGTGAGTTAATGGCAAAATCTGCAGCTTGAGAAAAGGATACATAGCCTACGATAGTGTTTTCTATCAGCGAATCAAATTACTGATTATTGTAGGCAGGATATTTACCGGTAATATGAAATAGGGGGACAGCGCTGATCATAAAATGCTTCTAAAGTTTATTTTGGTTTTGTCAGGCCTACACTATTATATACTAACATAGTGCAAGTTTACTTGATTTAAGCATGCCGACACGTATGTATGATCCAAATAAAGCCCTTTTTATCAGCAGTTATTTTAAGAATCAAGTCTATTTTAAAACCGCTGTGGTGGCGACGTGTCAAATAATACTTGACTTAAGTTATCAGAACAAAAGTCACGTGTCACATTCGAGAAATGTTCGCATATATGACACCAACTCGTAAAGTGAAATTTATTGTGATTGCACATGAGAAAAACATGAATGTTTTGATTGAATCTTCGAATGTTCTCCAAAGCCAATGCTGGCCATACATACTGCCATATTGTGTTTTTTTTACTTTTGAAATAAGCTCTTCCTGTGTTAGTAGGTTCATAATAAGTAGTAGTTCTAGTAGAAGTAGAAATAGTAGTAGTTGTAGTAGTAGCAGTCAAAGTTACGAAATAGTGGTAGCAGTAGTAGTAGTAGTAGTAGTAGTCGTCGTCGTCGTCGTAGTAGTAGTAATAGTTGTATAGTAGTATAGTAAGTAGTAATAGTCGTCGTCGTCGTCGTCGTCGTCGTAGTAGTAGTAGTAGTAGTGGTAGAAGTAATAGTAAAGCAGTAGTATAGTACGTAGTAGTAGTACGTAGTAGTAGTAGTAGTAGTAGTAGTAGTAGTAGTAGTAGTAGTAGTAGCATAGTAGTAGCATAGTAGTAGTATAGTAGTATAGTAATAGTCGTAGTAGTAGCAGTAGTAGTAGTAGTAGTAGTAGTAGTAGTAGTAGTAGTAGTAGTAGTAGTAGTGTTAGTAGTAGTAGTAGTAGTAGTAGTAGTAGTAGTAGTAGTAGTAGTAGTAGTAGTAGTAGTAGTAGTAGTATGAGTAGTATACCAGGAGCGTCGGCACGTTTCTCGAAGGCAAAGCATTGGAGGGGGAAAACATTGATCGCAAACAATGCTCTACCCCTTCATGATTAAATATACCGATATGCAGTGATAATAATGCATTATCATATATTCTATTTGCAAATTTAATATAGTGTTTTCAGTTGCTGGAACATTTAACTTCAGATCCATTCAGGCATACTTACGTGTCATAGTTGCAATAACGCCGTGTCTTGAAAGCACTACAAAGTATACACAACAATTAATGATCTTCCTAGTTGGTGACAGTATCCACTTAGCGTATACGACCGAGCTTTCATACGCAGGAATATGCTTACAATAAACTCCGCAAAGTTTGCAACATAAGCAGCCACCCCACATTTGTCATGTTTGTATCAAGAAGAAATTGTGAACCGGAGTTCCACCCGAACACGTTTGCTAATGAGGTCTGATTTGATCTATTGACGATATCCAGGAGTTAAATTCTCGTTTTGTCACAAAGTGCGGGTCGTGCCCACCAAAATTAATTCCATTTTTATCGTGTATTGCTCCCTATTGATAAACACGTAATTGCCTTTAATACAATACAACGGAATTTTATATACATTTGTAAAATACGTTGCATGTATTTGCAAAGCATTATTATAGTGTTTTACCGAGTGATCTCGCCCCACAGACTGATACTGTGTTACACTTAAGGATTGGACAAGTGCATAATTTAAATTATCCATACATGTCTTGCCAGTGGCAGCATAACTGTCCAAACATTTTATTTTCTATCATAATGATATTTATTTGTCCATTAAAGAACTAATTATATGGCTCACATATCAAAATTTGATGATTTTGCATTTTCATTGAACCTCCACATTTGTTCTCTATAATTGTCTCTCCAAAAGTACAGCTTCAAGTTTATGGCGGTCTCTTCATTGCGTATGTAATCGATGATATGTTTTTCGCAAAATACTTTATGTTCTTCACACATTTCATTCCATTTCATTACATTTTTATTATTTCCAAACATGTAAACAGAAATCAATACAATAAAATGACATGGTTAAGCGATACAAATTTCACAGTGAACGCAAGTTACAATATACACTAATCATAATGCACATAAATGTATTTGTATAAATATCAATATGTAATTGCTTTTTCGTCTTATTTTAAATTTTTATTAAATCAACAATGTAAATATGAATATAGCATCATTATAAACGAAAACAGATCAATAACAGAAACAAAGCTTAACCTCGTGTGAAAATTTGAAAGAAATTGGAAATACGGGACCCTTCAGGAAGCACAGACGTGTTTGTTTAATTGAAGGGCCCTGTTAAATGATACAAACACACACACATAACATATACGCACACAAACTGATGAGCACACATAACATACATACACACAGACACAGACACACACGGACATAGGTGTACGCAGGATTTTGCAAAGGGGGTGTTCATCCGCTGCCAAATCCTAGGTCTAAAAATTTTCCGGTAAGCCCAGCTGCCGAAAAGTAAAATGTTTTTTTCATTCCATATCCGAGGTCAATTTTTTCCCCCCGGTCAGCCCAGCCGCAGAAAAGTGAAAAAATTTTCATTCCATTACCGAGGTCCAAAATTTTTCCCGGTCAGCCCAGCCGTCGAATAATCGCTCAGCGTGGGGGAGGGGGGGGGGGTAGCGGTGAACAAAACTTTCAAAATGTTCAAACACCCCCCTTTTGCTAAAGGTGGGTGTTTGACACCGAAAACACCCCCCTTTTACATAAGGCGGTGTTGAACACCCCAAACATCCCCCCTGCGTAAATGTATGAGTTCACATATATATCTGTGGAAAACGTCATTGGTTTGTAGTTTGTTATATCGATTTTGTAATGTTTATTTGAGAAATGCAAAATAAAATGAACTCAACTCAACATACTCCTCCAAGATGTTGTTGCGGAGAAGGGGTATCTTGTGCGCGTTTCTGGACAACTACCCCGGAGGACAACTCCTCCACGACGACTCCGACCTGACAAATCCCCAGAGAACATCTCCCTCTCCCCATCCACCGCAGAACGGCTTCCTGGAGGACTTCTCCACCGGAGAACAACTGCCCCGGAGGACAACCGTTACTTTTCCAGGACAACCCCTCCAGAGGACTACTCTCCGAGGAAAACTAAGATTTTACTTTTGTGTGTAAAGCTGTAAACTGGAAATTGTGTTAAACTCCTCTGTGGGAGTTATCTCGAGGGGAGTTGTCTTCGGGATGCTGTCCTCCGGAGGAGTTGTCCTCTGGGAGTGGTCCTCCGTGAGAGCCGTCCTGTCTATAGATGTCATCCCCAGGGGGACTTGTCCTCGCCGGAAGATGTCCTCCGGTGGAGCTGTCCTATGGGGGAGATGTCCTTTGGAGGCATGTCGTCCCCGTGGGAGATCGTAGAAGTCCTAGAAACGTTTTGTGAGATCACTTGCACTTTCGCCTTTGGGGGAACATTGGTGGGACCACATCTGTATTACACTAGCCTTTGGAAACGTATGTTAAATGTACTGACTTCAAAACATTCTCAATAATTAAGTGAATCGTATAGATTTTTTTTAATCGCAAGATATGACAGGAAATTGTATGTGCTTTCATTTAAAAACATAATTTATTATGTTTTTTTTGGGGGGGCGAAAAAGAAGTTACGAGCCTTGATACAAGACTAACCTCAGATCACTTGTGCTGAACGCTAAACATAAGTTTTCATAGATAAATACAAAATTCATTTTAAAAAATACTAAAACCCCAAATTCTCCTAACTTTCCAGGAGTTGTACATGCTATAGAGTTCACATAATCAATATTACCACAAAACATGACCAATATTTTCTGATTTTTAATGAAGTTTTCGTTTATCAATACCATGACGTCATTTTTGTTCTGCCTTCTTATTAATCATTGCGAGCTAGAGACGTAAATTCAGGCGTGCGCCCTGGTGTATCTATTTTACCATCTTGGTCAAAAGGGGGCCTTCTTCCTTTCTGCCTCGACATTTGACCTCTTATGTAATGAATACAGCAGAGTCAGTATCGCTGCTAATTTATGAATAAACATGTAATCGTTGAGAAGGCTGACCGCAATAGCCTGTTTGATCAAACTTGTGTACATATAATTCAACATGACATATTTGCCAGTCTAAAGTGTGCGAGATAGCAATCGATGTAATGGTCAAATAATTAGCATCCGTGTGATAAGGTTTGTTGTCCAAATGATTCACCGACTGACTTCTTCTCAATTGATATACAAATTATACAAAAATATTACGTCGCAATTAATATCTCCGTGCGAGTTGAGCAGCAATTTTCAAGACCGATTAAATTTTATCAATATGCATGATTTCCCTTCCATTAATTGTGGCATTTGAACCCAGTTCTTCACACAGTCCCTCCCCACCCCCACCATATTAGATATACGCTCTACAATACTTGAATTTCTTCATAAATTGTGTGATGAAATGAAAAGAATAGACACAAATGGCGAATTCATAAACTTGATTTTAAATCTTTAAAGTAATGTCAGTCACTTTTGGTGTATGCATGTGTTTATAAACGTGCGTTTTGCATAGTTAATCCTATAATAAATATTTCTACGTATTGCAATTTATTACAAACGAAACGATTTTCGATCATTACTCTTTTATAGATTAATCATTCCGACATAAAGTTGTTTTTAATTGGTATCTTTCCATTTTTGTCGGAATAAACTACGTTTTTGATATGAAACCTTGTAAGACTCATCATAGCACCATAAAGCCAACAGGGTTATTTAACGTCCGGTGCCACCTATAGGTGATAACTCACTCAACGATTTACTTCTACATCATCAGTGTTGAAAATTAACACAACTGAACAACGCTCATAAAGTAAATATGAAACGTGTTAGGGTACATTTTGTCGCCCTGCACACTTTAAAGCCTAAGTATAGTACTGGTAAACAACTATTTTTTTCTTGAAATGTTTTCAGATAGACCTACATAATCCATCAATGCCCTGAAAATTGCTCGCTCTGAAACTCTTCCATTTTCGAGAAATACTATAAAAAAAAAAAAATTCTCATGTACAGCTACCTGCTCTCCGAACATTTAACATCACAATTTATCACTATTAACGTATTTCGTTGGTTTAATGTTTTTTATGTGACTCTGGGGTGACAATAGAATGTGAAAGATTGACGAAGCAGTTGTCTGATCGACCCAAACTGTATTTAGGCGCACACAAAACGTGTCATAACAAACATGCGAGAAATTAGTGCTTCCGCCTTCCGCACTGTTTTCCAGTGCTTTGTCAGTTTGTCAACAGGTTCTGAGTATGATGTGCTCGAATGAAAACCGGGTGCATTTAATGTTTGCATGTAATTTAAACTTTGAAAAAACATGAAATGTGATTGTTTGATTTATTTGACCGCTAGAATGGTAACTCTTTTTTTCTCAGGCATACAATAACAAAAACTTTGCTGTTGCGCACAGGTACTATAACAACATTTTATAACATTAAAAAAAAAATTAAAAAGATAATGGAAGTCGGATATCGCTCTGTGTCCATTTATAGAATGCAGACAAGTAGGAAGAAGAAAACTGTGAACCTTTGAACAAATTTGGTCAAACCCCTGATCAAACCATTCAAGAGTTATTGATTTGCAACGTTTCAGGCAAACCTTAATTTGGGGAATCATAACTCTTCAAACTTTCGAAGTTTTCTTGTTTTTACACTTGTGCGTTCTGGACATGTCTGACTTTCCATCTTCTCTAATAACACGGTATAATATGTTTCGATCATGATATCTTAATTCCGTTTACAAGAACTGTTCAAGCTAACAATAACGAATACCCTAAACAAGAACATGTTGAACAACATGTATAACCTGATAACGGTTGATAGTAAACTCAATAATCAAATATACGTTTTTACATTTTAATACTATTCAGTCTTTCTGGCTACAAAGTTCTGACTCTATTAAGAGAGCGAATTTGACATGTTTAAGGATAAGACCGATGATATGGGTTGAGTGATGTCTTTTTCTTTGGAAACGCTACTCATTAAAAATGGGCCAATGCACACCCCCCCCCCTCCTTTCCCCCTTGTACCTGCTCTTTAGTTCACAAAAGATTACTATACTTAAGTTTGTGTATTAAAATATTTTACATATTTATATATTTTTTCATATAATGGGGCATTAACAACACATTCTGCTCATTGTGTCATCCCCCGTTACTGATTTTTTTTCACCTAAAATAAATGATCAAATTATTTATGAAGTTTATTTGATACTATTCATATAGGTACTTTTGCAATCAATGTGTATGTTTTAGTTTAGTTTTTGTCTTTCGTATAATTTAGATTTTGTGATCAGATTAGATCTCTTAATGAAAATTGGGGATTTATTAATCGTTATTTGTGTACAGTTGTAATGTTCGAAAAAGGTTGCATAAATAAGTGAAATGAAAAAAAAAATGAAAAATACCATCCTCAGCTATGAACACAAGATATTGCAGGTTCGTAAAAGCATACGGGTGGGGCTTGAGTTACAGGACCCTAACAAATATCAGGTGTTCTCCAAAAATCAAAAACAAAAAAATAATCGCTTTGTGGATTTCATAAGGATGTGGCCGATAAAGTGTTTTGTTATACTGTATATTTAAAACAATATTCGGGGTGTATCAAAGTTTATCATCATGATTACTATATTCATGTTGAAATTACATGTATTGGAACTTATGTCTCGCCAGAAAATGAGATTTGACTTCGTAACCAATACTTTATCATCGCGTTAGGTTTTTTTTTTTGGGGGGGGGGGGCAGAATATAGCGCTCGTCATAATGAGAAAAAATATGAATAAGACAATATAATTAACTTATTATTGCGTCGGTAGAATATTATTGAAGAAAGTTTTAATTTGCCTGCCACGACGAGATTAAGTCAGCCTGTGTTGTCTGCATAGTAGTTGAAAGTTTAGTGCTTAACCCCGTCATAGCAGGGAAATTAAAAGCATTCTTGAATAAAAGACAACATAAATTGTACAACGATCTTTCTGTGATGTTATTGTTCATGCAGGAAGAACTTTATCTTGAGCATTTGTCAGATATATTGGCAGATTGGATGAATTTTGTTGTGTTAAATCTTGAGAAGACATTATCGCTAAAAAAAAAAAATAAGTCAATAAATGAAAACAAAATATGGGTACAAATTTGAGCCATTACCTTGGTATAACTAACACTTTACATAATATGAGTAAAATTGAAAATATGCTCCTCTTTAGGGTAAGTGGAAATTACCCCCGGGGGAAGCAAAGGGCTAGAAATGAATGGAATCAACATTGTACAACGGAGAGCTCCCGGGGAGCTGCCTTTATGACTGCATAATCTTTGAAAACATGGAAAACCTTTTCATTCACTATTGCAGGCAGTTTATGATATGATGACCATCAAGAAATATAGAGTTGAAATGATCGCCCAACGCATACAACGGCCGTTATTTCCTGAATTTTCCTAAAGAGTCATAAAGAGCGATGCGTGAAAGCAAGAAAATATCCTAACCCTTACCAGATATTGATTCAATTATTTGAACAAAGTTGAATTGTCTTATAATTGACTTACCATAAGCGGCATCACGCTTTCCCTTCTCCACAACCGCACTCATGTTGTCCATTCAGACCCTGGATCAGCTTGTGTATGATTTTGGGTCTAATAACGATTTTTTTTTCAAGAAAACCACTCAAAATTTACTCAACATACGGTCTCCGTATGTAGTATAATACTTTACAGGCATCTCAGACAAACTTTGACGACTGCAAGCTTCCGCGATGTAAGATACATGTATCTCGCAATGTATGCTTGACACGACTGTCCAAGTTTAAGTTGTAACAATGAACTCAAACAGAAGCGCTCTGCATGTCTTGTGGTAGAATTGAAGTACAATGTCTGTCATACTGCCAGAGTAAATTCTGGATGATTGAAAGATTATGATTATCCAAATTTATCTCCAATTCCGGTGTGTTTATTTAATGATAATTGCAGTTTGAAAGGTTGAACAGACAATGTATATTTTCGTCCTTCCTCACAGCTACGGAAAACTCTGAACTGTACTTCCGTTTCTACCAGTTGCACTCGTTCATTAAGCCTTACAAGACCACATTCAGAAGATCACGTGAAGACACTTTGGAGTTTGGTTGCCAAGGTACCAAGAGGGGTACCTATAAACTAATCATAGCCAAGTAACAAGACATGACCCAAGTACATAAACCACTAACGGTGGTACATGTATATCTTTAGGGTCAACTACGTGTTTTCATTCTGTATACATGCTTCAAATATTTCGTAAAATAAATATGAATTATGAGCTGTGCACGTATGTTAATGGTTAAAGGTGTCAGATGACAACGTTACCAGAACATGAAATATGATTTGAACGCGTCGAATGACGGTATGTAAGGGAGAGCTCACGTTACAGTTTAAAGGGATAATAATATTGAAATTTAGTCAATCAGCGAATGTTGGTAAAATGTAAAAGAAAAAGAAACAAAGAGAAAAAAAACCTGATACTATTTCCATGAATGTGAGTTATCCGTATTTCAGGTTTATTTACAGCTGTTAGTAGTAGTTGTTATAATGATGATGATGATGATGATAATGATAATAATGATATGATACGAAGTTTTTGTCTCGACACGAGACCTAAGAAATTCACAATCTGTCCAAGAGACAGGGTATGATGGTATTGGGAATACAAATTATTATCCAAGCTAGTATTGCTATCCTCGCGACTGGAGAAACTCGGCCAAGGGAAACTGTCTCCAAGGGACGTCGCTAGCGGAAGGGGGGGTGAGGGGATGGGGTACAACCATTGTTAGGAAGTTGTCGGGTCATTTACGATGCCGAAATAATGGAGGACCCTCTTCTTCTTTTTTTTTTTTTTTTGTCTCGTCGACGTGTTGTCTGTCGGTTCACGAGGGATTCTGCCGAGTTAAGAACTTTTGTTTTTTTTTTTTTTTGGTCTTATATCGGGTTTGAGGGAAGAATTGGCTCACGTGTGTAGCCAGATGGGGTGTTCATTAATATGTATTTCCTAGGCAGGGCGACGCCTCTGCTGTCTTACACGGCAAATTCCAAGAAAGATCGAGACACACAAGGCAGATAACGATATCCGAACATAATGATGAATGCCGCTAAGTTTCATTTCACTTCATGCACTTCTTTAACCTAATTAAGAGGTGCTGACAGACCAATACATGTACACGAATATTATTTCGAAGCCGATATAAGACCTACGATAATTTATAAACACCATGCATAAAAGTGAACAATGGATTTTGAAGTCACATGTAGTATTCCTAATGCAGCACCACCCTGAATTTCGATTCATCACCTACCTTTTGTATTTTGTAGCTTTTACAAATCAGCCGATATGCGTTTCAAAACTGTGGTGTTAAATTTAACACGCTTATGCAATGTATATAGATACCAAATATGAAGTGTAAACAGGGGCATCAATCCATGTTTCGGATTGAGGGGGGGGGGGGTCAAAAGTGAAAACATGTCCCAAATTTTCGGCGCGAAGTGCGCTGAAAAATCGACATTTTTGTATGTTTCATAGTATTTCTATGCCATGTTTAATGGCTTTATAGTGTTCCAATGCTTTGTAAAACACACTGGTATATTTGCATTGCATATTATGATTTTTTCAAGTAGTCAGAATTATTGGGGGACAAATCAATATGTTTGCCCCTCAATATTTTCATTGGTGGGGCGATCGCCCCCCCCCCCAGGATCGACGCCTCTGAGTGTAAATTACAACACCCTAGGTGTCATTTAGACGAAACGAATTACATTAATCAACTAGAGTTCTACCAAGGATGTTGAAAAATGAATACTTTTCTGATATTTTTATTAGGTAACGTCATGATAGGTGTACAATTTAACAACCCGCTGTTTTGTTTGTTTGTATGTTTGTTTGTTGGTTTGTTTGTGGTTTTTTTTTCATTGTACCTTGTTCAATGTTGAAAGCAATTCGTGATTCAATTAGTGATCTACTCCAGGCCATAACTCCCTGGGTAGAGACCGTAAGCGAAATGAAAAAAAAAAATGCAACAGACCTCGAGACAACGAACTCAAGACCAAGAAAACATTACCGTGATTTGTCTGGTGATTTTTCTTCCATCTTTTCATCTATTTCCAATGTAAATCAGTTGGTAATAACATCAAAATCACATCATAAACTATTAAACTATAGAATCATGCATTGTTTGACCTATCGTCATATGAAAATGGTATAGGTAATAAAGTTGAAGAAATGTACAGTACATAAATAAATTAACAGATTTTAATCAAACATCCCTCAAACTTGAAAAAAAAGGTGATAATATCATGAAAATGATATCATGAAAACTATATTACATGTATTATGGACTGATTGCTTTTTTCCAAGTTTTGAGTATCAATCAAACGTGTCAAATGTAAACTTCGTAGTTTAAAAAACTATTACTCCTTATACAGATACATACCATTTGTATCATCATCCAGTACGAGTCATCGTGATCATGAAGTAAACCATTGTTCTGGTTCAGCACATCTCAGATTTCCAAGACAACCAAGAAAAATCTTGCAGTAACTGGCTGAAAGTCGTGTAGTACGCCCCGCTTTCCGGAAACTTGTAGAAAATCCTGTGTTAAACGAACATCATGTCAAACGGGGAAAACTGATTTTGGGTAGTTCATCCTCATTTTATGAATTTCCAACGTCACTAAACATGCTGAAAGATGAAAGAATTACCATCACCAAGAATTCTAGAACATAAACGTCGCATCTTAAAATCAACCTCCGATTTCTTTTGCTAGCTCGCTTCGATCCGACTTCTTCTAATACAACACTGAGCACAACTGTGGGGTACTCTCAGCCGTAAATTAGGTAGTACAGTAACATAATCATCACTCCATGGTTTGCAAGGTATTATGGTGATCAATAATGATCAAGTCGATTAAAGATCGTCTGATTACAAGATCCACCAGATAAGTTTTATGTTTGATGAGGGTACCTTCTCGGAAGTAAGGTGAATGAAATGACGGCATACAGTACAGCTGCGTCTTTGTTAATTAGTTAACAATGATCGGTCTGCAAACGCATGTCCGTTGATTCACGATGTTTGGATAAAACTGAGATTGTTAGAGAATGTCCATTCACCATGCTCACTAAAATGCGGTAAAATAATGTTATCTCTTCCGTATATCCTCGGCATGAGCTGTGTACTAACACGCCACGATTTGGTTATGGACTCCAAGAGGATATTTGTCGTCTAGCTGCAAGACAATGTCAGCCATATCAAAACAATAATTTGTATTTCAGCTACATAATCGGCTCAATGATCATTT
Source organism: Eucidaris tribuloides (assembly GCA_001188425.1). Lineage (NCBI taxonomy): Eukaryota > Metazoa > Echinodermata > Echinoidea > Cidaroida > Cidaridae > Eucidaris > Eucidaris tribuloides. Next base: position 19,755 of record JZLH01S0604050.1, on the reverse strand, counting down.
AAATGACCGCGGAACAACAAAACACAGAAGGGAACAATGTAATTCTGTTTCGGATTACGTTTATTTTCGACTAAATATTTATAATGAACTTTGGGGTAATCGCCATTATACGCTGTCTTGAATAGGAACAATGACCGCTGTTTAATATTCGCGCTGGTGTTACTATTCTTGGGAGCGCGCCTGAAAGGCAATACAATCTTTTATTAACCACGATCGAGAACTGCTGTAGCGGAGCTAATCTGACGCTATCGTATTAGCAATGTTGCAACAAAAGTTTCCTTTTGTGTGTTTCCAGATATAGAAACAATAGGAGGTGGGCGTCTGTTTGTAAGCCACCTTTTATAGACCTGCAGCGTTGAACGAAGACTGGGAATGGGGGGGGGGGCTTCCTTTAAACCTACCTTTACGAGGGACAGCCACATATTTAACACCAATTCAAGGCTGTTGAATTTATATAGTTCTTAACATGCCATGCATGTTTCAATCAGTATACCACAATGATCGAGCTTTTAAGTGTACTGTCAACTTCTAAATAGCTATAACTTTTTTTTAAACATATGCATGGTGGTGAAAAGTAATATGTAGGCCTAAACAGTTGGTAGATAAAAGTATACTCTTTCTAAAAATGTAAGTTTTATTGAGATGTTGCCAAGGTATTACAAGTTCTAAGGATCTCGTAAAGTTTTGTTGTTGTTATTTTTTGTTGGTTTTTGGCTCAAAATATGTCCTTGAAGTATAAAATGTGTCAAAATGTCAAATGTCACGAAGGTACCCAATGTAGACATATTATTTGGAAGAGTAATTTGGTGATGATTATTCTTGTATTAAACCGTAAAGTGTGATAACAAATAACACAACTGTCATGGTTTTTATTCTTTTAACGCTTATAACGTCTTCAGTGAAAGGCCCCTGGGGGCCAGGCATTACGGTACAACGTGGTACACCATGATGCAGCGTGCTGAAAAAAAGCGTGAAAAAGGGTTGTTTCAAGGTCGGACGATGTACGCTCGTGCATCGAAAAGGGTATCAAAATCGCCCAAATCGGGAACAAAAGGTTATATCTTTTAAAGATCTGGGTAGGGATTGGCAAGTCATATACTTCCTTATTATCAATACAAACGGTATTTGAGTACTTATCAAATGGTGTGTTGAAAGTCTGAGGATCTCATACGTCCATGAATTTGTTTGTTTTATGAGAAAACTAATAAGACATGTTACCAGAATGTTGTTCTTTTCTGTGAGTTTCAATTTTGCTCAAAATGCGAATTGGGCGGTTTACTGTGACCCATAACAAGACGATGCGGAGCGCCCTATTCGTCAGTCGGCTATCGCCCTGCGGCGACCTTTGGCTAAGACGCTGATCGACGGATTTGACGGCACGTGCACGTTTGAACGCTCGCGAATTTTTGAAATTTGCTCTGAGCAGAATGGACAAGGATTGAGCTTTAACCCGTCCAGATTTAACCAATACCTCAATATTGTACCCCAAGTCTCTATGAGTAGGTGTTTATTTATATTAATGCTTCACATTGGATATGTATTTTGCAGGCTGATTTGATTCATATAGATGTTTTTTGACAGTGCAAAAATGAATTAACCCAATGCTTTAACAGAAGGCTACTTCAAAAGGGTATCTTTTCAGACTGAATACTTGTTTAGGGTATTCTGAGAATCGACTTGCAATTACGTGTTTAGGGTCCATTTTGAAAGTCATACACGCGCATGGTGTACATCCTTTAATGACACTGCCCCCCCCTCCGGGGTGAAAGGGTATATTTGTGAAGAATTGCACGCAGGGGTATACATGCTGAAGATTAATAGCAGCGGGGATGATACGTCTAATTTTCACTAAGTGATATTTTAAGCACCAACACGAGGGCATTTTAGATTTTGGAATTTAATTTTTTATATTTAAGTCTTTATTGATTTTCAAGATTCATAGATACAAGCATAACAATCAATAACAAATTACAATAATACAAATGAAAAAATGGCAGTGTACAAAATTTAATTATTTAAAGGTTTCTGAATTTATATTGAGCAACACCTGCATGTTTTAAGTAACACCTCCGATTTGCCATCGACAATAAGAAATAATCATATGTAATTATCACGTATTACAAATTGCATCCATTCACGACAGGTAAAATCAGGATTCTACTAATGCTGCCCCACCCCAATAACAGACGGAAAGAGAAAGGGATGGAGGCGGCTTAAAGGAAGACAGGGATGAAGTTATAATCGTGAGGTTACCCGTCGAGAAGGCGACACGCTAGGAAAATTTTTGATTTGTAATGAATTATCACAAGTCCTTACAATATATATCTTGGGTTGTCTTATCATTCAAAAAAAAAAAAAGATGCTCACCCCCTACTGATTGTCATTGGTTAATCATATCAATTTTGTCTCATTATCAAGATTCAATTGCGCCCCCACCTTCCCTATTGTATGATTCCTTAATCAACATCATACTTTTTCATTTCATTTCATTTCATTTATACTTTATTTCGCGCAACTTTCTTTAAAACATACAAACATTACAAGGATGACATATTGCACAATAAACATTAAAGCGTAACATCAAAAGTATGCATGTATGATACAAATACAAAAAGTACAATGGCATGAAAAACTAGATCCAATTAATTGAGGTGCATGTGTTCATTATGGATTAATACTATTAAGTTGGCGAGGCACCTGAAGGCCCTACATCTGGCCTGCGGAGAGCAGCCCTTTATCTTTGTTAGTTTTTTACGGAGTTTTTTGTGTGTGTTTTTAGCTATTATTATAGTTCCAACTATTGACCATTTCCTACCCCTCTCCTCACACCACATACAGGTTAACATAGTGGGGAACCACAATTTTTTTTGAAATCTCCTCGCTTCTCCTCCTCTCCTCCTCCTCCTCCTCCTCCTCTCTCCATCTCCTCCATCCTCCTCCACCACCGACCACCACCACCACTCCTCCTGCCTCCCACCAGACCCTGGAAAGATTTTTCACTCGGAGGTGCAGAGATATGATATTTTGCGGGCGCCATAGAAATTTTCACGGCCAAATTCGCAGTAGGACCAGCAAACTGACTACACCGAAGTCGCTCAGTTGGGGGGGGGGGTGTCGGGGAAAATTTTCGCGGCATGCAATTTCGGCCAAATTAACAGGCGAAAAGTCGCTTAGCGGGAGCAAAATTTGGGAACACAAAAAAATAGAAGAATAAATAGGTCTCTAGGGCGTAAAGCATATTGGCTACGACATCTTATTTCAGTGTTTGGTTGATACGTAGTCCAGGCGCAAACCCCCATCTCAGCGCTTCGGGGGGGCTTCCAGGGGCACTCCCCCAGTTGCAGCTTTACCCTTCTTCTCTTCCTCCTCCTAGAATTCTAATTTGTATCATATCTAAGCGTGCGCGATATTACTCATATGCAGGGTCCTGGGGCCGTCTTTTATCCGGCGTCTACTATCATTCAATATCAGCCATCATTATGATCATCTATATCATCACAGCTAGAGTTCATATCTCTATAGTCATCTAGTTATAAATCACTACGCCATCTCTCTCATCTCTACACAGATTTGTTCTCTCAAGTTGGATGCTGCTAGAGAGGAGAAATACCTTACCTACACGTGCACGCTGTCGCAACTCTGTAACTCAGTGCTGGCCATTGTGTCTCTGTTCTGGTAATAGTTGCAGGCATTGGGTCAATTCATAATATACAGTGTGTCTCAAATATTGTGGCAGGCAAAGCACTCTCTAGGTAATGAGAAAAACATGTTTTAGTGATTCATGCTTTACATCACCATCAGGGACCACTCACGTCTTACACCACATCATCATCATTCATCATAGCTATCAATCATCATCATCATCATCATCATCAGAGTGTTGATCGAGCCGGCTCACCGAGGTCAAGGACGATGGCCAAGGATTTTCTTCAAACATAGCGAGGTCAAGGACGAGCCAAGGGCCCTGGGGGGTTCTAAAGATTGGTTGCCCGTGTGGAGACGAGGACGAGGCAGGATTTTCCTCAAGACAAGACGAGCCAAGGCCGGGAGAGGCGCCGGAGGCCGGAACGAGGCCAGATTTTTGGGGCCCGAGCCGTGTGAGCTCTGACGTTTTGGCAAAGAGCGGATCTAAGCACAATCTCTACACAGAAAATATTAACTCTTCATTGGTAGACTGTTTACATGGAAGGTTTCCACATCTGTCTTGTGAAGTCAGAGCTTATTGTTAAAATCATCTCTCATGTATAATAAGTGTGCATACCCGCACTTTACAACACTACTCCATACAACACATGCATACACTTATATCTCTAACTAATTAACGACACGAACTGGATCTGTCCCTGCGATGGCGTCATTTGTCGAACTTTGGTAACCGGCGCTGTCTTGTACTTGATATCATGCCTATGACTATGCGTAACAATTATTTTGAAGAAGCACGTGCTGCAGCACTGCTCTCCAAAAAATTCTGCACCGTAAAAACGCCGGCCCTATTTCAGGTTGGCCCAAGAAAGAATGCTACAGTAATGATTGCTAATTTCTTCATCAATTATCGGGTCAAAAATATCCATGTATATTTTATTCGTTGGTTAGAACAGATTTTTCGCAATACATGATACGTAAGATTCATTGATTTTGAGTAAGCTTTTGATTCTAGGCCATGTTTTCGCGGAGCAATGCAATTGCCCAAATTTGCCATTTTCAGCGGCAGCGCGGTAATCGATACGTCGAGATATTCTTGGCGTCTCAGTTTGCCATTCAGACAAACGCGATGACATGGGCTGGAATGTCAGTCGCTTTATAAAAGAAACCATGTGAGGTGCAATCTCCATTTCATTGCAGTTGTCTGGTATGGCAAGCTGAAGACCCAAAATATCTCGGCGTTCCGCATGACCGCCCTGTCTGAAAAATCTGGCAAATGTTGGAATGGCATTGGCCATCCGAAAAATGGCCCTAAGATCAAAACGCCTTACCAAATCAATGACTCGTTGGGTATCATTTTAGTGTGAAAAGAAAGATCTAGACAAAAATAAAAATTAATGACTTTTGGCGATAATTGGTGAAGGAAATTAGGTCGATCTTACTCGTAGCATTCTTGCTGGGCATCCCTGTTAGTGCCCGCATTTGATAACCTCACTAAGACAAAGAAAATCTGTTATACAGTAACAATAACACTGTAGTAGCCGAGTTGTCATGTTTACGTAGACATAACTAGGTGTTTAAAATAATTATGTTTGTTAGTTTTGCAAATTAAATAACACGAAAACTGTACAAAGAGTTTAGTGGCGATTGAGTATAAGTTTACATACAGACATACCTAGTGAACGTTTAGTTTTAGGTGTTTGAAGACGATATCAATAATCAGTTTTATGTAATTCATGCTTGTAAAAGTTAGGGTTCAGATTTTGCTCATATGCCAACACCACTGTACGAAATTGAATAGCTTACAGATATCGAAATGGCGTGTGTGAGGGTGTGTGTCAGTGCGCCACACAATAACATTAGACAATGGCTATGGATAGTGGAAATAAAAAGTCGTAGGCAGGATACTTACTAATGAATATTAATAAAGCATCATTATCTAGGCTGCGCTGTAGTGAGAGATATGACATAGCAAATGTTTCTACCGGCTGGGCTGTTCACCGCCTGTCTCTAACTATTCTGTGTGGGGATAAACACAACCTCTCACACACACCATTTGATTTCTTGTAAGTTTCAATTTTTGTAGCACCGGGGTTGGATATTGAGCAAGATCTGAACCCAACTATTGATGAATTACATTACAACTGACTTTATAGATATCATATTCAAACCACCTCAAACAAATAATGTTTTACTATTCTGCGCTGTAACTATACTCAATGCCAGTATAATCTGTTGCTACAGGTTATATGCCCCCGCCGACCGAAGTCTTTGCCGCGGGGCATTAAGCGTTGCACCTGTCCGTCGTCCGTCCATCCGTCCGTCCGTCCGTGGCGTCTCGTCCCCTAGTTGGCTTCCGCACGATAACATTAAAAATATAATCTCCCATATCGCTCAATGTAGACGCAAAATTCCTCCATGTGTACACAGTTTGCATATAGTTGCAGCAGACGTAGCGTAGATGCCGCGACCTCTTTCTGAAGCATAAAAAATACGCGCTATAATCTCCGATTCGCAGTTTCTCAGAAATAACACTGTGAAGCAAAATCATGTCAAGGCAGGATGCGGGAAAGTGTGAAATCTGTTAACGAAGGCGAAGTCTTAGCTTTCGAATGTCATTTCGCATTCCCCGTCTTAGTGGCTCAACGCATTTCAATTTGCTTCGATTTTTTATTACACTCTCCAAAATTTTACTGTCTGTCAAGCAACAAAGGGTGGATCAATTGTGGTCGACCTTTTATCTGGCGGCAAAACTCCGTTCCGAGGATTCGCGAGGATGTGAGATCAGCAAGTGTTCGGCACAATGGGACGTAGCCTTGATAGGACTCTCTTTTATCTCTGTGTAGGACATAGAACGAGGCCAAAGGTGCCCTCAAGAAGTGATATTATGAAGCCTCGAAGAGATTAACCGGTCACTCAGAGTATTGATCGTAACAGTAGCGACCTTTTGCCCATTTCATCATCATCATCATCATAATCATGTATGCCAAGTCGTTTTTGTTCGTTATTCTTATTTGGCCTATGATAGTGCATGTGTGGCATGGGTCACATGAGTTATTTTTCTTTTACATACATTGTCCCATAATAGCTATAGGCTGATTGTTTACATTCGCACTAATTCATTTTATCGAGAACCTATTTCCTCAGCCCATCTTCTTCGTCAACCCTTATATTCACTGTTCCCTGCCTCCTAGTTTGGAAATGTTCACTCGCTTATTTTCGTCTCTCCTCATCTCAACTTTCCTGATCTTCCAAAAATTCATCGTGTGTTTTTTTCTCGAGCTTTCTCTGTATTATGGATCCTAAAATGTGTACGTTGGGCCCCCGTTGCACACACCACTCAAATTTTCAGAGTTTGTCTAACTAAAAGAGTAATCCTCCACACTAACATGCTCGTAAAAATTTACGCCTGGTAAAATCCTACCATAACTAAGATTTCCTCTTAATCGTACTGTTTACTATTTCACTATCCTATTTATTATACTAACTGAACAGGTAAGTGAGCATGATTGGGAACACTAAAATTCTCAAAACGCAAATGACTAAGGTTTGCAAGATACATAGGTGCCACCTGAGTGAACAAACACATACTAGTGCATGTAAAGTGCGCATTCTTTTCTCCCTACCCTTGAGTAGGCTGTGTTATAGATATGCGTGCTAATTCCTCTAATACTTAAGGACGTCATAAGCATTAAACATAGTTACTATTTATCTTTAATATTTATCATCCGGGGCTACGATAGTAATATGAAATGGACCCGAATACGTATGGCCACACAGACAGGTTTCCGTGTACGAGTGACATTGCCATAGTTATGGTTAGAATGAGTTCAACGTTTGACTACAAGCATTTTCTTTATCTAAAAATAACGTTATATATTTTCAAAGGCATGGTATAGACAATGTTTTCAGTTTTAAAAAAAATCTGAGCTAGCATTCCTGCTACTAGTTGTCTTTGATACAGTCTAAAAATGAAGCCGCTAAAAAATTGTCAGTGTAAAAATCTTAAGAGTGCATGATTATAAAAGTTTGCATAGTTTACTTGAGTAATAATCTCAGTTGTGAGCTTCAGTCCATCTTTTACTGTCTCGCACACATTACCTGCACCTCGTCATTGTGATGGGCAGATATTGCTCTCTATATCAAGCCCGTCCAAGATATCATTCACTCAATTTAATCTCTTCTCGACAGGGTGCTTGCTAAAATTGTGACTTTTGCTCATGTCTCTTTGTTATCCTATTTCATGACTGACTCATGCCCAATATAATGTCATTCAATTATCCTTTGGCTCTCTCCTAAATTCGTGAGTGTAAGATTCTGCTGTCTTTCAGTGAATAGAGTCAACGGTTTGAACTACAGTCGAGCCTTTAGACTCAGTGATCCAGAATACTGCAAATAATGAAACGTTACGGGATATAATTTTTTCTATTCAGACCGGGTCTCTTCCACGTGTTAATACAGCTAGTCTTTAAAGGGCCTAGAAGATTATTCTTTAAAACGTTAGAAAATAAAAAGAAATCATTTTGTCCTAACTTTTCATGTGGGGATTTTTGAAGCTGTGTGTTGAAAACGAAGTGCAGACTGACTCAGGTAAAAGTGGGAAGATTTGGATGTAATTACATGTATATGATAATTTTCATGACGATATTATAGCAGCTATGCTTCGGTGGTGATGATTTTGCACACGTAGCGTATGTTTGTTAGAACTATTCAGGATGCTAAACTTGGCAGAATTGTTTATTCTTTTGTAGCTAGTTTGTGTTGGATATGGTGAAATTTATTTTACATTAGATTCACAAAAGTTACGCTCCTCCGGTAGATTACATTAATTAAACCAATGTGTTAAGACGTTATAGGCTTATGCGTGTAGGATCGTAGTCGACAACTTCGTTTTTTTTATTCAACGATATCATATATATGACTATAAGTTTGATCAACTAATACGCTATGGTTATCTTGAACGCTATATATATTTAGAGCTAACAATTAGATTATGATTTGACGTGACTCTATTTGTTAATAATTTCATTAACTTAGCTTTAAATTGTTCAAGCTACGCGAGGTTATTCACTAATCTAATGATCTCTCTTTACTCTTGTCTATACTCAGGTACGAATGGACTTCTGCAATGTCTTAATTTCTATAAAACACATATCAGTGAGAAGAACTCTTTGGAAAGGGTGACTCAATCTGCTAGAAATTATATTTTGACATTCACAGTGCCTGGTGTTTGATATTCCTTACAAGTATTAGTTTAATTTGGTCTCATGTACTTATAAGAATAAGATTGGAGGTAGATAAGAGAGAGGTGCGAGTGTGATTGGAGGAGGAATAAGTATGTCTCGATATAGTTTTTGGATCTTAGTATAGCTCACTGGATATATGTGTTGGAAATACTCTGCCTAATATGTTACGCACAGGCACTCCCCTGCGCAGCGGGAATGCTGGATGAGCAGGCGTACCTATATTCTTGTTTTAAAACTAATTATAGGTAGGGCTATGCAACTCTCTCTCATATGAAAGTGTCCTAGCTAAGATAAAATTAATATTGTTAAATACACTCTGAAGCTACATAGTTCCACAAGAAATCACCATCATGTCTATTCATAGAAAATTTTAAGCCACATATAGGAGATAGAAAACATCAGTGTTTAGTGGTAATATAGTAAGTGACCGTCTACGTGCGCATTTGATTTGAAATTATTGTCCTCATAGAAGCCATACATACATACATACAACAATACATCAACCATCAATTAATATATTCTAATTAATCATAATAAACTGGAAAATCTTCAATTTCACTCATACAAATTTTACGACAACCAGAACTCATTTAACACTTGTCATCCCCAGCGGTTGGAGATATTTGGGTGGTAGCATTTTAATTGTATCCGTTTTTTGTATTTTGCTATGACATGATAAATTATTCACTAGTATTCAGCCTGAAATGATAATATCATACCGTTCAATATTTACTTTAAAGTTGCAAAAAACCATGTTTGGTTGCCGGAATTTACAGTTTTTTGACACATGCCACGCTCAGTGGCGATGCTTTTTTTTTTTTTTTTTTTTGTTTCTCATTGTTGTTTTTGCATATGTGCTTGCGGAGGGTGAGCCTGCAAGTGATGTAATTCCGAGTTTAAATTCTTTTTTTTTATTTCATGAAATTTATTAACAGTATTTTGATGTGCTTATTAACACTCTTATCTCTACGGTGTATTCTCGCTCAACTGTATGGTTCTGTCTACTCTACTCATATCGAACTTGACACTTTTGGAGGGAGGACGATACTATCATGCCTTGCTATATTGCCACTCTATATTAATGCTCTATTACTTATCTTATCAACTCTTTATCTCCTTTGAAACGTTCATTACACACCGCTCCCTTCTGCACGTCGGCCTTGTCCTCAGCTCCTCCTCGTTACTTCCTTCACTCATTCTCTCGCGTCTCGCCTTCGCTGGGGTCACAGCTTCTAATCTCCCTCACTATCTTGATCTGTATCTTGTTTTATGCTCACCTGACCAATAACTCTCTTTCGTACGACATACAAGGTTGGTGTTGCGTTCACTCCCCGCCTGTAGACACTCATGAGTAGAAAATACGTGTAGTGGGGTGACTAGGAACGCATGGTCCCGTGCCACGCACGCATGAGCACTCATATATGTTAGCTAAAATACTCTAGAACCTGGACCTCTCATATTGCGATATACTGTTAACATGGATCTTTTAGACACTGAAGCTACAGGAGGAGAAGTATAATGTTACAAAACGTTGAGAGGAGAGTACTAGTACTCTTGGAATGGAAAACAAAGTAGCATGGTCTGGAACCGAACTACTGTAAGCGGTTGAACACTGGTTTACTTTCGAAAAAACTGGATGTGATGGGATAATCCCCCTTACAAAAAATCCTCAAACATCGCATTTAGGAAGAAAGAATGAGTAATGAAGGAAAGTAAGAACGCGTTATTTGTGGACTTATTGACTTTTGGTGAAGGCCTTGAAGTATCGATGTGCCAACCATCAGTAATTCTCTTTCAGGACTTGATGACTTTATGAGGAGTAAGTCTACAAATGTAGGACCACATCTGCAGTGTGTGATCAAATCTTAATATATATCTGATGTGTATAGCCTGCTGTGCAAATACGTTTATTGTCTAATGTGGCTGCAGATTGGCATCGCTACGCTCGCCCTTTCAGCGGCTTTGCCTTGGCAACCGCAGCGCGCTCGCGCGCGTGGGATTCGACCTCACGAGCCTACAGAGCTCTGCCATAGCAGACATTCTTATATGAGGAGGGGGTGCGCAACAATTTAAAAAAAATCGTTCGTATACCCCCCCCCACCCGCCCCGCCTTGAAAGCCTGGATACGCCTATCGATATAACTACTGGGGTTCAACATAATAATGATGAAGGACAAATAATAGTGGCGGCGAGTTTGCTTTAATGCAGAGTCCCAAAGAAATTATTGTGGGAACCGTCATACTTGTTCATGACCGACGTGCTCGCTCGCTATCTTGATTACGTAATTGGTATAACATTGAGTAAACTCAATGTTATAACATGGACCTATTACTCATGGGTATCTATTTCTCACCTCCCTGTAACCAGACATATCCCGAAACAAGGAGGTACTAAGCAAGCATACAATAGTGAAGCTAAACAACAAGTTCTTTTCACCAAACAACAGCATTTGTAATCAGCAGAGTTGTGTGAACCTCTTGACTCTATAAAATCTTTTTATACCGTCATACTCGAGTGCGTGAAGATATTTGTTATTTGATTTAAATTGCACAGATAAGTGACACTCGACCAACAAATTCATATCTCAATGAAAGCAATTGTAAGCGTCTATTTTCGGCGAGCGTTTTAACGGCATTTTTAACATTTGTTATAGGTTAACAATAAGGTCCAAACTTTGGATATCTGAACTCTACCAGAAAAGTTCCGAATGATCAACAAAACCAAGTAGTCAAAGAGTTTTCACAACTTTTTTAATCATTAAATGGTTGTGTTGATTTTGAAGGTATTAATATTATATCATTATTCGGTGCGTCATTATTTGATTTATCAGAGACGCTTATAGTTGGTAAGAGTGACAGACATCAAGATCAGATTGTTTATTTTGTTTGCTAGACGACATTGCTTATACTTCCTGATTAGTACAAGTATAATAATAGCGGAGATTTCATTTAAAACGAGATGCAGGGGGAGGGGGGGGGGAAGAAAACACCTAAGGCGAGATAGGCCCTCGGCAGAAAAAGGAAAACGCCCGAGATAAATATACATTGTTAAAAAGGTGGAAAGTTGTGTCCATTGAACAGTGGTCAATGAAGTGTCATGAAAAACCCCTTACAGGCTTCACGTGCATCCAATGACTAATTCTATCACGTTATAGGTTCAAGAGTCTTGCTAACCCTAGAAAAGCCCAAGCTTTTTGGTCTCCTGGCCCCAGGGGGGCACATTGTGCCCCTTCTCTAAAATCTTATTTTTTGACTAATCACTCTCCAATTTGGCAACATCAAAGCAACTCCAACTCTACAAAACGCAACCATCAAAATTTCTGCAAGGTCACGTCACATGGGGGCGCTATTCACCATAATATACTGAAATACATAGAAGAATATGGAATTTTGTGATATTTCGAAGTTTTCGGATTCTTTAATATCCCTTGTATACACTCACAAGTGATTCACTTGTCTCTAAATATAACAAATCACATATTTTAAGGATAGACACTAAAGTTATTTTGAGGAAACTTGACTGTGGGGCTCACATTTTTTGTGTTAGCAATACTATTGTGGATTTTATGCTCTATGCAAAAATTACTATGCACTGTTTTGGTTCCACTATAAGAGTCTTTAAAAACCTGATAAGTGCATTTTTTATCATCTCTGGTAAACTTTTTGATGAACTGACACTTTGATACATCAAATCTTGTAATAGCTGATAATTTAAAAAGGAAAATGTAAAGAAAAAAAAGCAGAAAAATGAATTTTCAATATTTTTTCTTGTTTTTATTGTTTATTAGCGCATTTTACCATCTTAAAAATAAGAAAAAAAAGAAAATATATTGATATGTTTTCGAAATAGATGAAACATACGTTTCATGTCACTACTTTGACTTAATAGATAACGAAAAACAAGTGCAGTAACTCTTCTATGTATACAAAATAGAAGAAACCACCACAAAATGACACATGACCTTCAAATGTGGTTGCCATGGCAACACGATTTCAGCGGTACCTTAATTATACACCAAAATGTTCGCCATAAAAATTTTAGGAAAAGTCCCAAGTTTATACAAATTTCGACAAAAATTGTGGACGTGGCGAAATAAATTGGTAGGGGTGGGCACAATGTGCCCCCCCTTGGGCTTTAGGGTTTACAGATCAGGGGGGGTGATCTCCCCCCCAGAAAAATCGAAGGGGGACCCTACGCCCCGATTGGGAATCGCAGCCATGCTGATGACTAATTCAGTAAATGTGTAGTTTAAGCAACCTTTTTCGTGAACTGTACCTGTGGAACTTTTAGCTTGTTGGGGTTTTTTTTTTCACAGAAACTCGTGGCGACAATCGTTAGAAAGTCCTGCAGCAATAACAGGTAAGGGTTTGTGTTACGTCGTTTACTTGTGTATAATCGTAGATGATTCTTGCAGGCCGCGTATGAAGATTGACTGATTTCGTTTTAACTCTTCTTTTTAGTGTGTACATAAATGGAAAAATACTGAATGAAGGACGGATAGATGAATGAATACAACACATACTGAACTATATATACCCGAATAAATGGATAAATAATAAATGAAATAAGATAAAGCGCACAGAGGGCGTATTTGAACCAGTAGTCGTCTGATTACTGCTGCTTCTAATAAAATGTATGTATTGACGAATCGGAAGATCCCCAGTTGCGTCTACACAAGCCAGCAAACCCACACACACACAATCAACACCACACACACACAAACACACACACAGCACACGACACACACACACACCACAACACACACAGACATACACACACACACACACACGACACACACACACAACACGCACATACTCACACAGTACAGACACACATACAGCCACACGCGTGCATGCATACTACATACATACACACATGTATACACATCAAAAAACATCATACCACATATAAACATACCCAACACACACACATGCAAGAAACACACACGCACATCAAACAACAACACATAATGGCAACACAAACCTCATAAAAACAAAACGAAAGCACACAATCAAAATATAAAAAAAAAATATGCAGGACAAACAGTTATCTTTTTATTTTATTTATTAGTCTGTTTTTGCAAAAATGAAACAGATACATCTTTTATGGTGCGGTACAATCGTGAGATAATTTGCCGAACTACATTATTGGTGTATAATATGAGTTTAAAAGTGGTAATTAAATCTAAAACAAAGTTGAGTGCGGAAAAATTTTGTTAATGGTATCATATTGATTAATTTTGGACAGCGTAACCTTGGATTATTGATATAGCGCAAATAGTAAGTACTATCGTTAAATTCCGAATATACCTCAAAGTGCATGTGCCGTTTACAGTGTGCGTACCAGGACAAGGGAGCAGGGAGGGTGAAAATGAACAGGAAGAACCGGGCTTAGTCGTCGCATATGTTTACGTAGATGGAATTTAGAATGACACTGTTCTGACCTCCCCCCCCCACTGCGAATTTGAAATTTAAAAATAAATCGTCATACCCCCCCCTCCGACTACGCTTTTCGACGGCCGGGCTGACCGAAAAATATTGAACCTCGGATTTGGCGCGCGGGATGGACACCTGTTTTTGAACACCCAAATTGAGAAATTTGTTCCCGGGAAAATTTTGGCCGTGCAATTGTTCGCAACGTAACCTTGGATAATTGATATGGCGACAAATACTAGGTACTTTCGTTTAAATCCGAATAACTCAAAGTGGCATGCCGCGGGTTTCTTCTTTAAAAAAACAATTTCACGATGTACTCCAGTGGCGTACCAGCAGGGGAGCAGGGAGGGGAAAATGAAAGGAAGCGAACGGGGCACGTAACGCCGCAATATTGTTTTACGTATATGAAAATTTTAGAACAATGCACCGTTATTGACCGATTTCCCCCCCGCCAATACTCGAATTTGAAATTTTAAAAAAATCGTCATACCCCCCCCCCCTCCTCCCGACTAGCGACTTTTCGACGGCCGGGCTGCAAAACCGGGAAAAATATTGACCTAGATTTGCCCGTGGATGGACACCTGCTTTTGAACACCCCACTTAGGAATTTGTTAACGCGGAAAATTTGGCGTTGCC